>BQKZ01006873.1:12575-43076 GCA_036244855.1 Temnopleurus reevesii | reverse complement strand
GACTAACATAGAGAGTTGGCTTATTTCATGATGTGGCTGCATAAAAATCAGACAAACTGATCAAAAAGAAATTTGAAACAAATGAGACGATGAATGAGATAGTTCTGAATATCTAAAATGATATTTTATAAATCAATTCAATGTTGTTCAGATTCATGCAAATTGGTAAGTCTTGGTCTCATGTTTTTACATATATTCTAATGCACTGCTTGTTTTTATAAATATGTTTTAATCCATGAATGCATATCTTTAACAAATATTATGAAGGTCAAAGCAATCAATATAGGCTATCTGCACCCGTAAATTAATTGACAGTTTTATTTTTTACCCTACTAGGCTGGGAGAATTTCGGGAGAATTTCGGGATCATTTGCCCGTTTGAAAAACTTTTGATAAAGCTACACTACCCTTCTGAAGTTAACAACATAAACATTCAATGTTCTACAAAACTGATCCAACATGTGATTTTGTGTACAAAGTCAGTGCAAATTGTGTTGTGTTTTCAATTAATTGTCATTGTTTGAAAATTCAGATCTTGGCTTCCAATGGCTGAAGTGATTTTATTTTAGCACAATTATGCTTGTTAGTTGAAAATATATTTCAACAAATGTTGCCAAAAAACAATAAAAAACAAAAGGCAAAAGAACAAACAAAAAATGAAATACAATGTACGGAAAAACAAAACAATAAGAAATATCAATCCAATTTTTCAGCGCAATTTTTTGGGTGTTGAATTGTTAGTAATGATACCAGGAATATTTAAAATCAGCTTTCTATTACTGTATAAGCCAATATTTTGGCGTACAGATATTTTCGCGATTTCTGACCAGTTCGACACATTGGCGTGTTGTTATTTTCACGTTTTTGAAAGTGTTTGTACACAAATGAATGTACATCATATTATTGAGTGGACATTTTCGCGAGGCCATAACCGCGAAATTAGCGAAAATAAAACCACAGCGAAAATGTCAGCTTATACAGTAGTATTGTGTGATTTAGAGCCAAAACATTTATTTTTAAGCATAAATATGCATTAGTTAATTTCAAACAAACAGTGTAATTTGATGGGAAATGGTAAACCCTGCTGTTCTTACCGTACTTGGCCCGAGGAGGCCCCCCCCCTCCCCCCCTGCTATGAGAAAGGGTTTCAAAAGGATGGTTTTAAAACAAGATATTTATAAATAAACTACTTGCAGAGAAGTGGCCAGTTTGCTTGGACAATCGCTGTTTGAGGTTTATAATTGAAATATGCACTTTCTTGTAATTTGTTTTCAGATTTAATTCAAACTTTTGTTTTGATCTTTTCATCTGATTCTGCTTTTGATTAAAGCAAGATTATTCTCGCCCAGTCTTAGGCATTAATAGATTTATGACAGAGGGTTCAGATATTACATGAGCATGCTCGCACCTATTCTGGTCACAATTATTCATTTTCTCTAATTTGAGTGCATGAGAACCATCTGTAAGTTGTAACTTCATGTATCACTTCTACTTGGGGGCAGCTGGAAGAAGAAAAATATTTAAGAATGGGGTCTGTTGCACATCACCTCAAGGAACAAAATGACCATCAACCCACTGAATCAAGTACTCTAACTACACATGTCTTCATGGGATTGTTGATGAACTTGTTGCTTTGACAGGTTCAGACAACTGCCCTCCAAGCTGATTAGGGCTTTTGCAGCGCTCCTGGAATTAACGACAGGAACCCTTCATTAACCCATAACGGGCTTCAGTAGGTGTGACAAATGGGCTACATCCGTCAATGTGCAGACAGGCAAGAGAATGTCTTGGGGAAGGGGAACCACCCAATGCAATCTTAAAGGGAAACAATGCACAGTATCTATTTTGTGCAATAATGATACAAGGTTGATATGATGATAAAAATGTACACGAATTGCAAAGAGATTAATTGTTCATGGTAGTGATTGTGTACATGTACAGTGTATATGCTGAGATGCGGAGTACAGATAATTTTTCTTTTCTACAATGTACATATAATACCTCCGTAAAAAGACCGTGGGACAAAGGGCGCTTAGCCGCCTAAACTTTAGGATAAGCCCACTTGAGCTCCAAAATAGCCCCCACAAAACTTGAAAAAATGGGTGATCCGTATTCTCAGAAGGGAAATGTAAAAAGACACTTCAGAAAGAATTTTTTTCTACCCTGACATGTTATCACGTGCTGTAAAATCTCAGAACAATCATAACTGATCTACTAAATTTGATCCCACTGTCCTCAGTTTTATCATGATCTGCAAAGAAATCTGACTTGCATTGTGTTTAAAGTTATACAGTCTTAAAAACCACTTGAATATTTCAGTTCAGTTTTAGAAGTTTGTCAGTACTCATTTTGGATGCATAACAGCTGACCAGGGTATCCATGGTGATTCTATTTGACTTTTAATTCTGTCATCAGAAGAAGTCTAACAATTCTTGACATCTTTGTCAAATTATTAATAGGATTGACCTATCAAAACACCTAAAGTTATCAGATTTCTCTTACTGTGTTGATACTGTTTTTGTATCCACCTTGTGTTACCATAGCTACACAGACCACAGGTTGATCTTCTTGTATCTACATGTATGAGTATGATTCCCAAGGTTTAGGATTTGCAGTGATACAGCTCGTAAACTTTAGTAGGGGAAACTATGATACTCAACAGTTTTGGCATTGATGGGATGTTCATTGTGAGCTGTAGTTTATTCCAAACAATCAAAAAATTTGGTGCCATCATACATGTATACATGTAGGCCTACATGTATGTACTACCGAAACCTTTCAAAGTTCCTTTTGTCTTTATAAAGCGAGTGTACATGTATAACATTGAGAATATGTAAACTTGTACAAAAGTGATTAAAGTATCAGTTTGATTTATCACTTGTATGATTTTCCACTGTCTGGAACTATTAAACCTAGGAAGTACACTATACAGTACACCATAAATGTACAGTGTACACCGTAAATGTACACTACCTTGTGGGTTCAAAGTAATTTTTGATGGACATGGTAAGCCCATTTTCTCCTCTTCACAATTTTGCTTGTTCTCTACCATACACGTAACTTAGGAATTTTCAGAATAATTTTTAAAATGTGGTTTTTGAGCAGATTTAAAAATGTTTATTTTCAGGGCATTTCCCAGAACCAGACATACATGTATTAAATTTATGAAAGTTGTTTTGCGTTTTAAGTGCACTGGTGTAAAATAATTTGCTGCTCTACTGGTTTTGAATTTCAGGAAGCTGTTTTTCCTGCTCGGACTTTTTCAAGTCTGGCAAATTGCTCATATTCAGGAAACTTGTGTAAGCTACCAATATCCATGGATGAAAAAAATATTATTTCCATGTATCATTATGATAGATTAAGTTACCGCTGGAAATGGGTTTTATGATTCTTTAAAGGGAAGTAGGCCCAGTCAATGTGACGGAGATGTATTAAATAATCACGGTATTAAAAAGAATATGGATCCCACATCCTACGGAAGTCCCATAAAGCACATGAACATTTTTGCACATTTTATATCAACGGATGAAAAAAATCAATTAAGCATGAAAATTTGTGGTTCATAATATGGGAAACAACACAGGGCATCGTGAATGAGATTGATATAAAATTGTTTATTTGTGGTCGGGACTGTTGTCAGAGCCTAATATAGAGTTTCTTCTGTTTTCAAAATAATGATTATTTATTAAAAGGGAAGTATGCCTAGTCAAGGTGACGAAAAGGTATCAAATAATCACGGGATTGTTCTTAAAAAATATTCGTTTTTTGCACATTTTATATTAACGGATAAAAAAACTTAATCATGTTTGAAAATTTGTGGTTCATATTATGGGAAACAAAACAGGGCAACGTGAATGAGACTGTTATAGAATTGTTTATTTGTGGTTGTAAAAGGAAAGGATGTAGTTTAGAGGCGTGTATCATTCAATTCTGAATATTTACGCCAGAAAAAGAAGAGAGAAAGCGGATCGCCATCTTAATGTCTCCATCCGAAAGACGGTATGCGACCAGGCTTCGAACCCACGGGCAGGAACTAACCCAAGTCTATGACTGTCCCGAACAGCTTAATTTCAGGCGCACGCCACAACGCCTCAGTGATGTGACTGTTGTCAGAGCCTAATATAGAGTTTCTTCTGTTTTCAAAATATTGCATTCCTTTGAAAGTGCTTGGTTCTACACGAATGACGTATACCATTGACTGCAAATACTTTTGCAGAACTTTTGTTATTGAATCTGACCATGATACTTTGAGGTTCAGATTTGACGTGACGCTTATCATACAATGTTCCATTCTGACTGGGACATTTTATGATTGTGTACTATATGTGCTGAAATCATATTTTCACAATTTTTTTTTGTCTTGGCCTTGCCAAATTTTCCATACCTATGATGTATGTTCGTGTGCATTGTCAAGATGTGACAATAACAAGAGGCTAAAATGTCAAACTTATTAAAAATTTCCAANATTTCCTCTTGGAAATCTTAAGTAGACCCAATCACCAGTATGAATTGGATTAAAGGAAGTCCTAATCTCAATTTATCATTCCATAAATCACAATTCAAGTTAGGCATAAATTTTAGCACTTTAGGGGACAGAAAAATCTCTATCATGTTTAAAGCTGTATCTCAGAAAATATTCATGCAAATGACCTATTAATTCTTTTTGTCTCTTGAACTTCAATATATCGGTTAAACATAAAAATAAATTTCTTTGTGATATGATTATTAAAAACTTGAAATTTTAGTGCAATGTCCACCTCCCCATGGAATTGCCCAGCTAGTATTTAGATGTCTGAACTTTTTGGAACACTTTCTAAACCTGTAAAAAACATTGTCCTCAGCTTTATAGCGATAACAGGTATGCTCATATATGCAAGCAAAATGTTTGACTTGTACTGTACATTATGTATGCAAATCTCTGTACTTTTTTCCCCATCTTCGAGGCTAATACCCATCATCCCCATTTGAACATGTACGATCCATTCAAAGTTTTTATTTACAGCAGATACATGTATGTTGAGAACTACCATACATAATGCACATGCAAGCCTACAAGTACTACATGTATATCGAATATGACGTGGTCAAACAAGAATTTTTTACTGGTACCCTGGTATCGCAGGCGCTGAATCAGCCTTGGTATTTGCGCTTTGTTACACCTTACATGTACTTATTGGAAGTTACATTCAAATATTAAAGCATACACTTAGGCTTTTGGCTGCAGTCACTATGAGCAGGAGGGACAAAGGCCAGGGACAAAGTAAACAACCTCCATTAAATCAAACATGAACAATATTAGCTAGACGCAAAGGAAATTTCCATCTTTCTCATTCTGTGGAGAAAATGTTGAACAAGAGTCGCACCTGGAACTTTCTTTCGTGATCATGAAGCTATTGTTAATGTTTGAATGGAGTTCTTTACTTTGTCCCAGTCCTTTATCCCATTTGCTCATAGGGAGTACCTTATCTCTCATTTGTCAGTCAAAGTTTGCATAGTGTGCCTACTGTTTGTCAGTAAAGTTCAAAATAAATCTAAGCGATTGCGGTCCAAAATGCATGCTTACATCTCTCACTCTACATTTTTGTATTATGCAATGAGCAGAGATGCCAACATTTTGGGAAGATAAGCAGGAGGTCAAAAAGTTGAAATGTGAATAACACAACAGCTGAACAAAAGTGAGAGAAAACACGATATGAATTCACATACCCTCATACTGTACATGTTTACATTAGATAAAAGCCTTGAATTCATAATAAGATATACCTCATGCATATTCCAGAGGTGTTGGCATCTCTAAACATTACATGTACATGTAGCAACAAAGAAGTTTCTTGAAGTTATTTGTTGTAAGCATGCGGGAACATTTCCAGGAGTGCGAAGGAATTGATTGTTCAATGACAAATCTAAAATAAACTCGTAATTTATAGACAAGATAAATATAAGATTGGATTACAATCTGAGCAAGTCGGAGCATTTATATTTGCATCAACAATTTTGAATACAAGTGTCAATTACGCTAGATACAGGAACTGCAGTTTCTTACAATTACACATCATACACTATACATGTCCATGCTCGTACCAACAACAACAATGACCACAAGAAAATCATTTGATNTTTAAAGGCAATATCTGGAGTTTGTGTAATTTAGCTTGGATGTGTACTTGAATCTTTACATTATTTACATCCTGTTGAAGATTTAGTCATAGACCCATATTGTGGTGATTGCTTACAAGTACTCTCAATTGTTTGCTCATCACACAACTGTTTATATGGGGGGAGGGTCTTACATGTACCATGGAACCACAGGAAAGGCAAATCTGATATTGTTTCAAGCGGGTAAACATGTAGGGGCCAGTTGCAAGAAAGTGTTACATGTACATGTACATGTACCATGGAACCACAGGAAATGCAAATCTTTTATCGTTTCAAGCGAATTTAACATAGGGGCCAGTTGCAAGAAAGTGTCTTTCACATGTAGCTATTTATGTCTGAACTTCTTGGAACATCTTCTAAACATAGACCATTGTCCTCAGCTTTATAGCGATAACAGGTATGCAAGCAAAAAATTTGACCTGTAGGCTAATGTACATTCATGCAAACTTGTGTACACTACACATGAACAGTTTTCTGATCTTTGAGGCAATTATCCATCATTCCCATTCACTTACAGATCCTTCATGTATGATCCATTGAAAGTTTTAACTTACAATGTCAGTATGATATTGTGATGTTCGGAACTACAAAACTGTTCTATACATGATGCACATGCCAGCCTACATGTACATGTACGTGTATATCGGATATGATGTGGTCAAGCAAGCATTACATTTAAATTGCTGGTACCCAATATAATGTAGTTGTATCGCTGGCTCAATATCAGTCTTGGTATTTGTACTTTGTTACACCTTACTGTAAAGATGCATTCAAATTACGTAGCATACCCGGTAGGCTTGCAGTTGCAGTATCTGATACAATACGTAATGATAAAAAAAACACAGCATTTGCAATGCACCATATATCTACATGAAGTAAGACTATTCCGAGATGATATCTCATTTGCCAGTCAAAGTTTGCATAGTGTGCCTACTGTTTGTCAGTAAATCTAAGCGATTGCGGTCCAAAATACATGCTTACATCTCTCACTGGACATGCATTATGTAACGAGCAGAGATGCCAACCATTCTGTATGATGCACAATTTAGAATTTTAAATGTGAATAATTCAACAGCTCCAGAAATTGAGGGAACATGTGAAGACAATGCACATAGCAATTCACTTGAAAAGAAAGTCTTGAATTCATCTGAAAATACACCTCATGTATGCATACATGTATTCTGGGATGGTTGGCATCACTGAACAGATAAAGTACCAGGGAATAATTTTCCTGGTATCGCATCACAATTTGCTATGAAGTTTAGCAGGATTGCTATACAAAAGATGTTTTGTTCAGCACCTTTTTCACATCGGACTGCTCAGTAAAGTGTCGAAAATGTTTCCTCTCATCTGAAAGTGCTTAAATAAATTATGAAAGGTAAAATTATTCCCTGCAGTACACATGAGCTTTTAGCACCACATAAGTTTCTTGAAGTTGTTGCAAACATGCTGGAACATTTCCAGAGGTGTTCTGAGCATGTCAGAGCATTTAATGTATATTTGCAGCAACAATTTTGATTTACAAGTGTCAATTTCGCTGTACAGGAACTGCAGTTTCTTACAATTACACATAATACACTATACATGTCCATGCCCCTGCCAACAACAACAGTGACCACAAGAAAATCATTTGATAATGTGAAATATACTTTTTTAGCTCCTGGATGAAAACTTCAGGGAATTTCTGAATCATACTTTTTGCCCCCACTTTTCAAACTGCATTTACACCTGATTCTTGGTAAATATAAAACTTTGGAGCTTCATGTAAGATTGAAACATAAATTTAATCTTTTCTATTTCAGCCGTCTATAATTTTCCTGGAACGGGTCCACATGAATTGGCTTTGAGTGTTGGTGATACAGTACAGATTGTAGAGGAAAGTTCAGGTAAGAGAAAGATGAATTCTCTTCTTTTTTCCTTCGTCTTCTCCTTATTTCAAATGTCATCCAACGCCATTTGCTTCTTCTTATATATTCTTCTCCTCTTTTCTCCCCCCCCCTTCTCCTCCCCTCCCCTTTCCCTGCCACTGCTCCCCTTCCCCCTCCCCTCCAACCTTTCATTTCCTACTTACTCCTGATCTCCTCCTCCTCCCCTCCAGCCCTGCCCTGCCCTTCCCCTCCCCTTCTCTCTCCTCTCCTACTGTTGCTCCTTTTCCTCTCCCCCTCTGCTCCTCTTCCTGGTGGCTGCCGCGGCTAACGCCAGGGTAATAATGCTGCAATTGTAGAGCGCTTAGAGAATTCTTCATAAAGAGTTGATAAGCGCTATGTAAAAGCCGTTCATTATTATTCCTCTCCCTCTCTGCTCCTCTTCCTTCCCCCTTCTTCTCCTCCCCCCTCTAACCTCTCCCCTCCTACGTCTCTTCCTCTTCTTCCACCTCCTCCCCTCCCCCTCCTCCCCGTCCGACCTCTCCCCTCCTACTTCTGCTCCTCATCTTCCCCATCCTCTCGTTACCCTTCTCCCACATCCAGCCCTGCCCTTCCCCTCTCCTTCCCTTCCCTTTCTCTCACATGTACAGTGTAATGTTGCTCCACTTCCTCTCCCCCTTCTCCTCCATCTCCTCCCCATCCCGTTCCCTCTCTCCTTCTCCTCCTCCCCCACCTTCCCATCCTTACTCCTTCCCTCTTCTTCTGCCCCTCTTTCTCCTCCCCTCCCCACAAACACCCCCAAACACGTAGAAAACAGCATACAAACAGGTCGATATTTATAACACAGAAAAGGAAAATGTGGAGATATAAAGATGTCAGATCGTTTGACCATTTAGGAGTTTCATGATACTGTTCCTGTAACATTAAAAACAAAAGAATTATGCAATATTTTCCTGCTACATGTAGTATTTTTAACAGTATTTATGTGTGTGCTGTGCCAAGGAGGAATTCCAGATAGTAAATTTCATTTCCTTTGCCAGAAACCTACAAATCCTCCAATCCGAATTGGGGAAGGATATAGAACAATGAATTGGTTTTTGTTTCTCTTACTTTTTACATTCCGATATCTACTTTTTGTCAAAAACCCATTTGGGGGATGAAAGTTAGCCTATAGATACTTATCCTACACGGATGTTTAAAGGGAATCATTTCGCCAGTAAATAATCGTAGGGAATTTTGTATTTTGATGACTTTTTTTTCCACAGAAGAATATATTTAATTATTTACTGCATGACGTCTGTCATGAATTTCAATGTCATTTGTGCATATTATATGTGAAGTTTAAAGGGGATGGAGATAACTTTCCAAACCTTTTGGGAAGGTGATTTAAAGGGAAAAAAATGAGAGAATAGGGGACAAATTTTGTGTAAAATAGTATAATTTCACTCTTTCATGTATTTTTTTACAGGCTGGTACAGAGGAAGCAATACCAGAAACAGACTGCTAAAGGTGAGAAGAAGCAAACTATTTTTTAGTGGAGCACAATTTTTTAGCATTTCATTAGCTTGTACTATCCAAATTTCATATCACATTGCATTTTTTTAGATAAATAAACGCTGGATATCTCTTATTTATTCTGAAGCAATAAAGTTTTTTTTTTTTTTTTTTTAAAAGTTATTCCATATTGAGTGGTTGTAAAAGTCAGGCACTAAATTTCCCATAGGTCAACAGTGTACTAAGAATAGATATCCTTTGTTTTTCCCTAGTATTTTGAATAGGATACATGTAGGAATGACAAACTTACTTCTTAAAGGATTAATTATGTTGGTAAAGATTAGGTAAAAATAAATTTCTTGAACATTGCTTTTCAATGCCATTTCTGAAAAATAGTATTGGTCAGTTGGGAAAATTTATATTTTTCAATATCTGTCTTTTTATTATTTGATTTAAAAACATGTTTCATGTGGAAAATGAGTCTTATTTGGGGTAAAAAGGCCAAAATTCATCTGAATATATAGTTTTAGATGTTATTTCAATTGTTGTTGACAGTATACATAAGTCTAATTTTATTTTGTTGTAATTTGAATGTCAAATTTAAGAAAAAAATTCTGGTTAGGGAATTTTCAAGGTTCAGTCCGTAGAGGGCAAGCAAAAAAAAAATGTTCTTCATTTCACGTCCGTCTGTATGCTACAAGTTCTGCCTTCCAATCTATTTCTGGAAGTGGAATTCTCTGATGGCAATTTAATTGGAGATGTATAAATCTCAAAGCACATCATCTTTACATTTAGTAGAAGCAGTTGTCTACATGGTAATGATTTCCATATGGTCTTAAAACAGAGGTCCTGACAGGCGACTCTAAATGGGATCGTCGCACCTCCCTAATGGGGACTATGAAAACATACTTGGGACCTGTCTGGAGTGCATGTTAACCATATTTGGCTAATATTGGTTTTTAATGTCTGATTATAATAAAACTTCACTTGTCTTGTGAGCACTTTTGTAACATTTGTCTTTTGCTCTTGAAATGTCTTCTTTATAAATGTTACTTTTATACTTTTCATTTGTATGACTCACCCCATGCCAGGGAAATTGCGTACAGTGTAAGTGATTTGTCTTAATATGAGAGTCAGATTTTTCTGAACCATGAGTCTAACGAAAAGCACTTACAAACAATGATGGACATTTTTGTTAAATTTCATATGATGCACTATATATGTACAGTAGGGTGGACCATGCAGATTACAGACCTGTTTATGTAGGCCTGTACATTGTATGTGGAGAATGTAGGCCTTCTGTATAATCAAGATAAAGGATGCAAACAAGCAAATAAACCCTTTTACATCATGAATAAAGAAATTCTCATTCTTGACAGTTCATTTTATATAGGCCTACATACTTGTAGTATTGCCTAGAAGTGGGAGTCACAGTTTCTATAGGGTAGTAGGCCAAAAGTTCAGCCATGAAAACTGA
This sequence comes from Temnopleurus reevesii, assembly GCA_036244855.1. Taxonomy (NCBI): domain Eukaryota; kingdom Metazoa; phylum Echinodermata; class Echinoidea; order Temnopleuroida; family Temnopleuridae; genus Temnopleurus; species Temnopleurus reevesii. The sequence continues at coordinate 32,085 of BQKZ01006873.1, read as the reverse complement.
GAAAAGGAGATTGTATTTGGAGGANCCCCCCCCCCCCCCCAGTCTTGAAATTCTTCCTAAGCCAAATGGAGTAGTCACAGCTGTAGTAAAAGTAGTATTTGCCGTAGTAGTAATAGTTAGTAGTGGTAGTAGTAGTTAGTAGTTAGTAGTAGTTAGTAGTTAGTAGTAGTGGTAGTGGTAGTGGTAGCGGTAGTGGTAGTGGTGGTAGTGGTAGTGGTAGTGGTGGTAGTGGTGGTAGTAGTAGTAGTAATAGTATTAGTAGTACTAGTAGTAGTAGAAGTATACCAGCAGGATGAAAAAAGAAAGAACAAGTGTGGTGAACTTCAAAATGGTATTGCGATCTCTTTGGACGAACAGTGGTATCCCTTGTTCTCTAGCCCTCAGCCATAGATTTTTCTGCCTCAACTTTGCCCCCATTTTGTTCAGGCCAATCTGTAAGGTCACGTCAATGGACTTTGTGAAAATAGCCAGTCCTGTTCTGGAATTCCATGCACTTGCCCTTGCCCTAACATTGCGAAGTGAAACTCAATTTGAAATATATCAGGAAGTGAAACTGCACCTAAAATTCTGTTTGTTTGTTTGTTTATTTACTTTTTTTTTGGGGGGGGGGACTTGGAAGGATATTATTTGGATTGCTCTGAAGTTTAATGTAGGCCATAATGTAAAAAAAAATCTCTTTTGAATCAGCCGAAAACCTTTGGAATAACAGATAGAGATCGTCAAAGAATTCTGACTTGTACTGTACAAATGATCTGGAACTTACACTGTCCTATACATTCAGGGTGTGAAGATACAATGTACATGTACATACTGTTCAAGACTAGTACATGTACAGGCGCATCATAATTGAAAAACATTGCTGCTTTTCCTTTCTCCCTCATTCTCTCCCGTGCCTCATTAATGGATCCATTAAGCTCGCTAACCACCATCTGTCTCCTGTCTGGGATGGTCCATAAACTGATAATTTCATTTTTCTGTCATTCACTGGCCATTTCATTTCATCACTCGACTATTCATTAAGTGAAGGATTTGAAAACATGTAGATTGAATTAGATTTTGTTTTTTCGAATGGGAATTTTTTAAAATGATATGTATGTACATGTATGTAGTCTTTAAAGTTTGTTTGCACGTATGGCAAACTCCTGTTAACAAATTATGTACAACAGTCAGCCTGTAAATAGGTCGGTTTAATAATACATTTGATGCGTACTCTATACATAAATGTTGTTCATGACAACCCAAAAGCTTGCCTGCTGCTTTCCCGACATAGTAAGAAGACCTGTACATACATGTACTTTTAACATGATGCAAACTACATGTATACCATTGGATTAAGTTTGCTAGCAAGAAACATGCATTAATTTGAAGTAAACTGGCATAATGCATACATAGTGCTGCAGGGTTGGAAATGTCCTGCATGCAATATATATTCTATAGTAGCAACAAGCACTGAGGGCTTGTGTTTCATAAATCCGTGTGAAAATCTTTGCACGAATCTACGAACGACTGATGACCCTTTCTGGCACGTAATGATAACCCATGGTACTGAATTGCACCGAAGAATTAAGAATCAGAAGTCATTGCACCTTGAACATTTTTTGAAAAAGTGTAAATACCGCCATATTATTACAAGTCATTCGTAGAGTCATGTGCACATGTAGATCTACACAGCCCAAGTCATGTTTATTTCCCTTATTGGAATGCTAAATTGCAGATATTTGTCATCAGGTGATCTCACAGAACTATCTCGGCAAATTTGCATTAACACCAAGTCATGGACCTAAAACTTGACAACATTTTACTATTAAAAAAAAGTAGTTTGTTCAGCTATTAGATGAAATTGGAACAAGTAATTATTGTTACTATCATTTTTATATCAAGATTTAATCCATGAAAGTTATGTAGTACTGGTACTGTAGATTGGATGAAGATTATTCATCATGAGTCATGTATTGCAATTTGTGTTTTCTTGGGGAAGTTATTTCTTACTGTATATTATGTTGATCTGCGAGTTGAAGGTCAGGTTATGTCATGTATTACTGAAAGTATTTCTTATTATAGCATGCCACTTTCGAACCGTTAGCGTTAATTACCCACTCGAAAGGGGAAAGGGGGAAATCGCCACTCTAAATAGAAGTGGCAATCCCAGACCTTGTACAAGATAATCTATTGTTTTTTGTCTTTGGCAAAAAAACAATTGGAATCCTTTACAAAGTAATGTGGAGTGCTGTACTTTGAGAGATCTGTGATAGAATATACAATACGTGTACAAATTTTATTATAATACTTTCAATTTAGTTCCCTTGATACATATGTTTGCTGAATTTTATGCATGTTTATGAAAAATCTATTACCCCAATGGTAATAATGGATGAATACCATTTTTTTTACTAATGTTTAGGAAGTTTCTTGATTCCTTAAGGTAATAATAATAACAATAATAATAATATTTACCCAGGGTAGCCACATTCAGCTGTAAGCTAGCTGCTCTTTCAGCAGGCCCTGCATATTAACCTAAATTTATTATTACCCTTCTCCTTTCTTAAATGCCGAGCGCCTGGCACGATGGCAGATGGTCCCATTTTTATAAATCTTTGGTATGACTCGGCCGGGGATCGAACCCACGACCTTCCGTTCATGGGGCAGACGCTCTACCACTGAGCCACACATCATTTCCATGTCTAGGTGGTAACAGTTCCATGAATGTGGTCTGAAAAGAAACCCATGAAAAACACATTGGCCCGTATTCCGATAGCGAGGTTTAAGTTAACCCTGGTCTAAATATGTGGTTTAAGTATGGGAAGCCAAAAGAGGCTTGAATCTATAACAGTCGATGTTTAATTTACCAGCACATTTGGCACTCATAGTATTTAAAACTGTCTCGGAATAAAAACTTCAATAGTTTTCTACATTATTAGAGCATGGGAAAAAAGAGCAGGTAACATAAGAATTATTCATTGTAAATAACGTTTTGGCACTTTTGGCTACCCATACTTAAACCGCAGATTTAGACTAGGGTTAACTTAAACCTCGCTATCTGAATACGGGCCATTGACATTTATACACAGAATGATACCACATTTTCAAGCATTTCTGTTTTTTCTTGACAAAATTTCATATCTAGCTTTGAAAATCATATGTTTGAACTTGATCATTGTGACTACGATCTCAAAAGTTGCATGAGAAGTAAAAAAAATAATTAGTGTCCAGGGATATGTGTGGTGTAAACTTATTGCATAAAATGCTCTCCCACCCCTCCGTAGAATGAGCTGGTTTAAATTGATCCATTTTGGAGGAAGGACATACAATAAAACTTTTCTCATCAATTTCACATACTTAACCATTCTTTTTTTATAAATCTTTTTCTCTCTTTCCAATCAACAGGGCATCTTTCCGAAAGGCTATGTGTATATCAAGGAAGCATTGGTTGAAACAATAGGGTAAGTTGACTTAACCAGTGTAATCAGTGCAAGGTGTTTGGTTGTGATGGGAAGGAGTAGTAAGGGCTTTGCACTACTACTAAATCAAAGTGATAAGGATCTGAACATTGGAGTAATTCAGGGTGCATGCGCACTAAAGAGGTGATTCTAATTGCGATTTAAATTTGGATGCTTGATGGACTATTGAAATGTATACAGGGATGCATTTTGCATGCCCAAGCTGTCAAATAAAGGAATAAAATCAACAAAAGAAAAACTACATGTACATGTATATAGCAAAATACCTTTTTTGACAACCAAGAAATTTGGTTGCTTGATCAAAACAATAATTGGTTAGGCCTAGATACATGTAGTACCAACAAAGTATAAATGCCTACAATGTGTGGTGCTTTGTGGGATTATTAAAGCGCATTGATTTTAAATTCACCTGAAAGTAACACTATGGTCGACTGGGGGATATCTGAAAAATCACACTTCGAAGTGTAATTTGGATCACCAGAAAATTGTGTGCACTACAAATTAATATCACTGTCAGGATCATGGTAATTCATCATAGTGTGAAGGCCCCTATGCTACACTCTACATATAACTAATCAAGCTCATTTGTAGTGAAAATATAGTAAGAGTTTTTTTTTTTTAAAGCATCTTTAATTTCAATCCCATTCTCACTCCCATGCTTACTCTTTTTAAAACTTGTGAATGAAATGACCTTGGAAAATATTCTTCGTAAATTTGATGGTACTGACTTGTAGGCATAGGTGGATGTCAATGAAGGCCCTGCAATACTTGTGTATATGTGCAACCTACATGTACATGTATTGTACATACAAATTGCATGCATAGACCTCATCCTTTGAATTATGGCAGAGTCATCTGTACAATAAAAACAAGCATTTGTTGTCAAATGGGTCTGACCCACAACTTCTCTTTTGTACTGGCAATTTACTTGTAAGTCGTTTGCAACAATAACCAAACATATAGCCATGGCCATATGAATCATGCCCACTGGTTATAATTCAATGATTGTATGGCTTTCAAATGCCGGCTGTATGCGGGTATAGCATAAGACATTATATGATATCTTTTTCTCTTTGTGAAACTCGTATTAATGCTGCTTGGACTTTATGATGCCAATTGAAGTTAGTTTTCATCATCCCTAATTGTACTTATAGGCCTATATAGGTACCTGTACATGCTGCAAATAATAGTTTTGATTGATTTACAAACATGCAAGAATGATTTTCTAGACAGAGAACATAAAACCTTGTCCCTATCTAATCCCTACAGGAACATTGTACATTTTTAATATAATACATTTCCACTGTATTTACATTTCCAATATATTGCATTTTGTATCTTTTGAGATATTTTTCATTCACGATCTAAACGTACACAGAACTCGGTCTACCAGTAAATTTACAATGTATAATCCACCTGAAAGTACATGTATATTGAAGGATTTAGTTTTGCTGTAGGTTCAACTGTTAATTCAAAATAGTGATACTACATACACATGTAGGCCTACAATGTACCATACTTTTAATATAGTTCTTTCAAGTTTTGCTAAAAAATACCAATATTAGGCCTATATGATACGTTGTATGTTATTTCATTTTGTAAGGATGTGGTTCTTGTGGATAAAAAAAAAATCCTTGCCATGTTGCACTTTTAGGGTTAGGCACATTTTCAGACACATCCTGCGGAGGATGTGATATAGAGACATGTGGATGTGGAGGACCAAGAAAATCTTTGTTTTAAAGATTGGATGTGGGCCAGAAAATTTGGCATTGATTAAAAGCAAAAATCAGACGAATGGTTCAAAATAAGTTTGAATTAAATCGGACAATGAAAAAGTAAGTTATGAATATTTCAATAATTAACTGAACAGGGATTTTTATGCAAAGTGGAAAATTTGAAAGACTTTGCAAAAATATCCAAAGGTTAGGTTGAATCAATAACGTACTGCACCTGCACCTATGTATTTGGGTCTGTTCACAAAGTTGGGCCCCCAAAACGTGACATAAGAAGTAAAATTCCAAAGTGCTCTTTATTATTTTTTTCTTATATTTGTCAGTACTCTAGTTCATGGTCTTTATAAAATCACTGAGATTTCTGATGAAAACTTCTTTGATAGACCATTAATGGTGCTTAGTATATACCCATGTCAGCATTGGTTGTGGATGTAACCTGGGACACCACAGTATCAAACATGGGACCTCATTTTTTATAACAAACACTCACCATGAATTCCAATCATCTCTGTGAAAGCATTGACCCAACTACTTCAAAAAATATAAGCAAATGTTTGAAACTGACAAAAACGCTTAAAAGAAAGAGGTAAGAATATCTGTACATTTTGGTCAAGTAAATTTATTAGAATTTAACAATAAAAAGTTCTTTTAAAATTCTCAATTTCAGACAATGGTTAACCAAACCTTGAGTTGTTCTGTGTTATACCTTGCAATATCCTGTAAATGCAACAAAATTATAATTAAGCTTTAAATTACTTAACCATGTCACTCTTAATATTTGTGCCGTGGATGTAACTAGGACTAATTGGACACCGTGTCCGGTTACATCCACAACTTGATTTTATCAAAATTTGCCCCAAAGTATACCAAAGGCACAAAACATGTTACTTTCTCACCTCTATAAATAAAGTGGATAGTACTTTAGATCATACAGCAGGTTAAATTATTACATTGCATTTCAAGATATGTTGTACCTCACAAAGTGGTAATGGATGTAACCAATACAGCCTGGACACCGTTTCCTGTTACTTCCACAACTGGATACATCAGTTTGAAAAATAACAAGTGTATAAGCCACATTTTATGTTGCTTTCTGTAAAAATTAAGTTTCAGTTTGTAACCAGACAAGTTTGAATCACCCTTGGGAGATATCAATTTTAGAATAGGAAAAATAGGTTGAGGATGTAACTTGGAAACGGTATCCACATTACATCCACAACTGCATTTGGACGGATTCATCACATTGAAAATATTCATCAGATTTTTACGATCAAAATGCTTATTAATGGGTTCTGCTATACATTTAGTGGATACCACTTTGATAAACAAAGAAAAACAAATTAATAAATCACACAACTTTGTTGTGGATGTAACAAAAAGTAAAAGACACAGGGTCCAGTTACATCCACAACATGCAGTGCTGCTGCGCCACATTTGGCATGGCAGTTGGGAATTTAATATCGCGCATCGCATTTGGCATGGCATTGGCGCGATTCATTTAGGGTCACCTGACTCCGACCAGATCACGTGACTCGTAATTTTTTTAAATTAATATTATAATCGGTGTTTGCAAATTCTAATTTTTTTCTTTTCTTTCTTGCAGGTTATGTGTCATCCCTGATAGAAAGAAGAAGTAGAGAAGGAAAACGGAGAAGAAGAAGAAGAAGAAGAAGACTAAGAAGAAGATGAAAATAAAAGAGGAAAAAAGAGAGAAAAAACAATAAACGAAACAAACAACATGTCAGAGTCTTTGTTTATGCTCGTATCATAAAATTTATTTTTAAATTTGGGAGGTATTTACTTTAAATTTTTAAGCCTATATGTTTTTAAAATGTATTTATTTTATTTCCCATGTTGGTATAAAGATAGAAAGATGGTGTGAGAGGAGAGAGAGGAGAGAGAGGGGAGAGGAAGGGTGGGCGAGAGAAAGATAGAGAGAGATCATGGGGGGGGGCGGGAGAAGGAGTGATATGAAAAATTTATAAGACTACATGTTTTTTTTAATTATTTTATTTCATTTCTCATGTTGGTATAAAGATAGAAAGAGGGTGTGAATGGAGAGGAAGGGTGGGCAAGAGAGATAGGTCATTAGGGGGCGGGCAATGGCGGGAGAGAGTGATATGAAAAATTTATAAGCCTACATTTTTTTAAAATCTATTTCTCATGTTGGTATAAAGATAGAAAGAGGGTGTGAGAGAAGAGAGAGGGGAGAGGAACGGTGGGCAAGAGAGAGAGAGAGAGAGAGAGAGAGAGGGAGCATTAGGGGGTGAGCGATGGCGGGAGAGGGGAGTGATATGAAAACCTAAAATATTGAATCATATAAAATGCTAGAATGTTTCTGAGATCGAGAGTGAAGTCTATGTGTTTTGGAAGAAATGAAAGAAGGGAGAGAAGAGAGAGGAGAATTAACATGGAAGAAAGAAAGCGGTCGAGAGGGAGAAATGACAGGTAAGTTATCCACGCCAAAAAAAAAACGCTACCAGCAAAAATAGACCAAAAGGGCAGATGAAAAAGCAGACAAGTTAGAGGCTCAAAGCAGGTATGTCATTTTCCACATTTCTTTGATAATATTAGGGATGTTAGACGCACGCTGTGCAATCCTGAAATCTCAACGCAAATAAATTAAATTACAAATTAAAAGATCTATACTAATTTTTGCTACACAAAATTGGTCTGTTACAGATTACAGAGCAGTGTAGGAAATAGATTGGGAGGGGTGGGTCGACTTCCATTGAAAGACGGACACCATGCTCATTCAAAATAGACCCTAAACAAAATATTTTTATTTTCCCAACCCTTAAAATGTACTCGTTTTCCTGACCCTACATAGTACATTTAGTGAACTATTTACCCTCAACACACACCAGATGATGGAAAGTGAAGACCCCTTTAAAAAATGAAATCTGTATTTTTATAACCTTTCAAATGGCAGGTACATTGCCCGGCCATGAAAAACATTTTGCGTTATTATTTATGACTGTTCAAGCATTGGCATTGTGTCCATCTTTCAAGGAAGGTCGTCCCCAGGTGTAAATTTAATCGAGTCTCTAACTTTCAGATTTTATATTTTGAACATTATAATAAGAACACCTACTGATGTATCATTTGATTTTCAAGTTCAAAACCACTTCTGAACTATCCCTTTAATCTTTTTTTTAGAAATTCTGTAAATAACGACAAAGTCAAGAATAATCATCTAATCTTACTATTACGACTATATAAAATGAAAAATCGAAAGTGCATCAAACTTTTCTGATCCGAGACACATATACCATACACCAAAAGTCACTTGTGGGACTGGACAGTTACGATCACAGCTAAAAAAAATTTTTACAATATTACATTGTACAAACTATTCAACATCCTAAAAATCACGATAAATATATATATTCGTTGATTTAGACAAGTTTCCATTCGTAGATAATCCAGTGTACGTACCGAGAAATACATCTTTTCACGATCGATGTATACAAAGATGAAAATGAGCAGACGACATGTTGCGTTGCGCGTGCAATAGTTGCGGTCGTAACTTGCGGACGGCATGTATATTTTCATGTGGTGAGTTCCTCACAGATGTTTGCTATGATGCTGTCTATCGGTGACGGGTTTCCGACTTTGACTACTAAATTGCTTCAATAGTCCCTAGTCCCACACAAGGCCCTTGCGCTCACAGCAGGTATGAACGATGCCTGGACGTAACAAAGTCGCATCGGACACAACAGTTACTCTCCGAACTATCGATTGATATTGCTTGAACATGAAGAAGACTGATGGATATATAATATTCCACTTTTCTTACACCTTGTATGAATTCAATACTATGTAATTTTTGTTCTTGGTGGTTAAGCATAAAGTGTGATTTTTGGTCCTTGATTCGGACGTAACTAATAAATCTAACGAGGCTCCAATGTTACGTCCACAACGGCATTATTTGCGACTTCTTTTTCAAACGAAAGGTTAATGATATTTTTGGTCACAAACCTAATTTTGGAAGATGGTGCCTAGGTATTTAATTTTTATGAAGGGAATTCAATCTGAAGAAATAAATAACATAGAAGTGTTAGTTGAAGTTATGGGATAATTCATGTCACGCTCGGACACGGTAATTTACTCTGGACACCGCGTTTTAAAGACTTTTAGGAAAAAAATTGAAATTGAGAAGTGATCTCAACTATTTATTTTTTCACACATTATAAACTGGCAAATGACACAGAAACTTCAAATGGGTAAATAATTTCTTCATTTAAAAGAAATTTCTTCCCCAAGATGGCAGAGTCATAAAACCAAGGGAGGTTCCCAGTTTTGTGAACAGACCCATTTACCGGCAAAAAAAGATTTTTTTTTCGGTTAAGGGTTCTAAATAGGAGGGTTTCGAAACAATACTGTATTAACCATTGACCGAGAAGTGCATGGCATGTCATATCGCATGATCAAAAGTTGCCAATTTGTATGAAAAAAAATCACCGATTGAGTAATTTCATTGAAATATTCATAACTTTCTTATTTATTCTCCGATTTGCTTCAAATTATCTGATCTGTTTGATTTTTTCTGCTTTTCATATCAAAGCAAGATTTTTTCTAGCCCAGAGTAAGACCCAACCTTTAAAAAGGAAAAAAAAAAGAAAAAAATATTCATAAGCAAAAGGGCAATTAATGTCAACCCCTTCCATTTGTCGCTTTCCTAAATTTTCTTGATAAACACTCTGAAAGGCTAGGGCTCATTCTTTCACTCTTTGAGAAGTGCTGTAAATAGCCATTTTAATTGTTTAAAGAGCATGTACTGAAAGTGGACAAAATGATGTTGATTGGTCTTCCAAAATGGTTGAACAAATTCATTCACATTGTGCTGCACTCAACCCAGGTGAGGTGAATGGGTACCTAGCAGGAATATTTATTCCTTGAAATGCCAAGTATGCCGCGGATGGCTGCCGGGCTAAAGCCAGGGTAATAATAATGTAAAGCGCCTTGAGCACTCCGCAGAGTGGATTCGTGCGCTATTAAAATTGCATCTATTATTATTATTATTATTATTATTTTTATAAGGAATTACCCCAAGTTTATCTAATGCTTCTGGGAAGAGATTAAACTTTACATGTATGCAGAACTTTATAAATATGTTTCTTCTCCTGTATTTTGAGGAAGTTTTTATTTTACAATTCCAGCTTCTTATAATTTGATTCTTGACAACCGTCTAAATGCTAAATTGCATTATGGTGACATGGAAATCTTTATGCATTTTTTAGAAATTATTTTCAACTGCATGTAATGTATGCACAACATTTGTAGCTTTTCAATTCAAATATTGAAAAATATTTTCAATTGACATTCCCAATGTCTTTAAAATTCCTACTCCTACACAAATATTTGTAGGATGGTTTTGTCTAAAAATGACGTTGTGATGATTGTGGAGATGACCTTCTTTTCCTTTTCCTTTCAGTAAAATCATTGATCTGTACATTGTTTACTGATGTCATATTGGTAGAAATTTTTGAGCAGTGAAGGAGAGATAAGTGTGCCTTTACATTAGCTCACAGTTTCCAAAGTACACACAATCACCAACTTAAATTTTTGCTCATTGATTTTTTTTTTTTTATTGTTAGACAGAATGGGTTAGAAGTGACTTTGCTATAAATAAACACATTTTTCCGCTTTTTGTATCAAAATATTCCAAAATGTGATTCATTTGCTTGAAATTTGGATAGTACCTCTTTGATTTACATTGTACTTTTTCCTTTGTGAATGTTATGAAAAGGATTATGCCATTTTAATGTAGGTATTATTTGGATAAAGTCAAGTTCATTTTGGTTGATTCCTTTAAAAGCTCTGCAGAAACTTACGATAGGATGTGTAAAATAATGTAGGCGTTATTATTTTTTAAACAGTGTGGCTTGTATATTCTGATGTCAGGTTTAACTTAAACTAGAGTTTAAACCTGTGGTTTAAGTATGGGAAGCCAATACTGAGTCTGTGTTTAATTTACCAGCACATTTGGCACTCATAGTATTAAAAACTGTCTTGGAATAAAAACTTAAATAGTTTTCTACATTATTAGAGCATGGGAAAAGAGAGCAGTTAACATACATGTAAGAATTATAAATAGTTTAAATAAAGTTTTGGCATTTTTAGCTCCCCATACATGTACTTAACCACAGATGAAATCATATCACTTTTATCAGCATTGTTGAAATATTCTTCTCCATACACATGTATTTTGGCATCTGTACCATCTAAAATTTCTGGAATTCAAATTTGGGCCACCTTTCAGTTACCTCTTTTTTGGGGGAATTACTTTTAAATTCAAGAATATGTTTGGTTTGTTTTCTTCTAGTCCCTACCTTAATAACTACTGTACATGTAAAAGCTGTCATTTTTGCTGGATTTTTTTAGTGACCAAATATTCTCTCTAAATTTTTCACTCATTTGAATGCCCATAATAGACCTCTAATTTATGATTTATTTATTTCTTATTTATGTTTTATTTACAACAAATTTAAAAAAAAAAACCCAAAGGGTAGAGGTTAGTCTAATGATTTAGTGAATGTGCCACACATTTATCATAAATGTTACCATTTAATAGATGCCACAGCTATTAAAATCCTTACGTTCATGTACATGAAGTAATCACTAGCAAATTAAATCAATTGTAAAAAAAATTTCTTTCGTGCCTGGTGAACACAAAATAGAGACCTTAAAATCTTGTTACTGAAATCATGCATTTTTTTAAATAAGGTTTCCAAATACATGTAGTCAGTTTGTAAAGTTTCCACTGTAATAGGCAGGGTTGACTGTATGACCTGCTCTGGCTTGCTGTTAGGATTTATAAAACAAACTAAAGCTAGAACACAGAATACCAACTCAAAGGAAGCTTCATTCATAATGCAAACCACACATTCATGATTTATGCCTCAAGTATTTCACTTTCAATACCAGGATATTTGTAAAGAATATTCTGCGTGATGAATATGACTCAAGTTTCAAGGTCATCGAACTTTGTTTAGGCCTGCATATAAAAAGTATTGTACACAATAATGCAAACATCAGTGTGCACTGCATGTACGCTGCACATGTATGTGTAGGTGTGGGTACGTACAAGACACAATGGACCTCATGCTGAGTGTGTCACTGTCATTTCTCTTATTTTTGACACCTGTTAATGTTTTCCAATAAAAACCACTGTAGGAGTCAATATTTTCTTATTGAAATATTTTGTTGATGACTGAAGGAGGCTTAAAGAAACAACCTCTTCATGCCGTGATAAAATTCATTTTATAACTAGTCTTGCTTTGTGTATGGTGTACATGTGTTAATGTGTACATTGCATGTTACAATTAATAACCTCTATTTTTCTCTGTTTTAATGCCCTTCTGCTTTAAATAGTCTTGTATCAAAAGATAAAGATAAAATTATAATACATATGATATTTAAAAAAATATATGAACAATACAGATCATTATAGATCCCTATGCACAAAAAACAAAAAATAAAAGAAATTAAGTAAACATTGTAAAGCAAGATTAAATACAAGTACAAAAAGGTATAAAAAAATAGTTTTGAAAGCTATGGATTAGAAGGAAAAATTAATTTGCATTGCTTTTTTTAAAAATGATTCTAAAGAAGTTCTGATGTTGATTTTTCATGAGAATATTTTGAATCCAGTTTGGATCAATATATACATGTAGGTACCATGTTCATGAATTCTTTTCCCCCCTAATTTATCCAGAGAAACATGCAGTGCAATTCCCACTCTATATGTACAGTATGTACACTGTAATGTCCTAGAAAACCTGGGAAATAAATGAACTCCACTTTTTTCAGTCCAGCTTTTTTTTCAATTTTTATAAAATTCCCTTTAATCAGGGAATTTAATCTAGCACAGAAAAAGTATCAATGTTCAATTGGCAAATAGGCCGAAATGTAGCTTGACGCAATTTTCCTTGAATTTTGAAATTTCATTGGGAAAAAAATCAGTAAATTTTGTTCTCAAATATTGGGAACCCTCTTAAATGTTGGAAAATTAAACTTCTTGAATGAAAGAGTAGAATAATAATGAACTTCTTTTACTCTTTTTCGTTGTAACAGAGACACACACCATGAGAAGGTGACACCCAAGGAGATTCCCATCGTTCAAGAGCTGACGGCCGTCCTTCGAGAATGGGGTATACTGTGGAAACAACTCTTCCTGGTGAGTTCAAGCGAACATGAATATGTGCATGTGGGACTGATGTTTTATGTAGCTGCCCATGTAGGTTGTGTTTTAATGAAAACAATCGTTGACTTGGTCAACTGGGCAACTAAAAATTTAAAAACTTTCCAATGTGGAGTGCATTTTTAAAGAATTAGGCGACACCCAAATAGATTATCATCGTTCAAGAACTTACTGCTGTCCTCAGAAAATGGGGCATGCAGTGTGGAAACAGCTCTTTTTTGGTGAGTTCTTTCTGACACAAAAATATGCATGTGGGAGTACTGATTTGGCCATCTATTAGGAATAATTTTCCTGGTATCGCATTGCAATTTCCTTTGCTTTTCATTTAATGATCGCTATAAAAGAGGTGCTTTATTCAGCAACTTTTTATACACACAGAACTTTGCTTTAAAATACTGTACCTGAGCATCTACATGTAGGCCTACACCTGTACATGTACTGTAAATCTTCTAATCAAATAAGAAAAATAGAATTATTTCATGTAAATTCTTCTGCTATCCTCAGAAAAACTTATTACATCTTACGTCCTTGATTTTGATATGCAACCAGATTTTATGAGCACTGCAACTTTGGCCTGTACTCATGAGGGGTAAATTTATCTATTATATTTACTTTTTAATTCCAAATTCATAATGAATATTAATCCACAGTGTTAAGAGCAGTCATAACAAAGTACTTTATATTTTTTCATTTTGTAGTCACAATCCAACAAAGTTCTGAACAATCGGTTTCCCTCCTTTGTGTATAATTTTGACATTGAGAGGAATGTTCCAGAGAATGAACAAAGAAAAGAGAAAATTCTAAAATGAACTGTGAGATTTCCAATATCAATCAACCTGACAAAAGAATAGGGTAGGGGAGTTCACAAGTTGAGCATGAAATATTGGCCATGTTTATTTTGCAAAATGCTATTGAATCAGCAATTCAATTGTGTGATATTACCCCCAAAGATGGTGTGGGTTGCATTATTTTTTTTTATAGACAACCTACCATTTTATGTTTCCAAAATAAAAACATCAACATGCCAGTTACAATGAAGTACATGTAAACATGTTTTGCTATACACATAATGCCCACTGATTTACGTACACAGCTATAGATCGAATTCCAAGATGTACATGTAGCAATCGTTCATTGTATGTACTGTGGTTTGATCACCATACAAAACTGATACCAAAACCTTATTCGTGGGAGTGAATTTTCACGAAACCTCCATACACCTTACACTTGCAAATCTTTCATATATCCTGTAGTGAGAGATGTATAAATTATAAATCACGATTTGGTTTTCCTTCAGAAAAATGACACATTTATACGAGTATCCCCACCGAATTGCATTTGCTCACCACTACATTGGATCGTCGCCCGATGCCCAATATGTGCTGGCCAATATGGAAAATGTCTTAGACTCGGACGTAATATATTTTACAGTCAACAATACATGATTCAATTTCCACCCTGTCTGGAAAAACATCATAGACATAATTTTCTCTATGCAGGTTATCGCTTTGCCCATTTACGTATCCTATAGTATGTGCGTGCAATAAAGAAAATAGAAAAGGGAAAAGATTTCAAATCATTTTTATAGAGACTTGTTATTGCAGTTTGGCAACCTTGTATTTCCTGATCGATCTTACCCATAAACATGTTTTGCACAAAAAAAATATGGAAGAAAAATGTATGCATTGATGCACAGGCAGCCACTATACTACTTCTACAAGTACATGTACAGTGTGTATGTACATTAAATTGATTCTGTCTGGATTTAATATGCTGCAAACTATATAATACTTAGCATTTTGGAATTTAATTGAAAAAATGAGGTCTTCTAAAATGTGTCCTTATGTACAAAGGACCTTTCATTTGTATGAAGATAAATATAATATCAGCAATGCTAATCCCCAGAGCTGTATAGGATGTAATAATATTTTGTGTAACTTGCTGTTGGCACTGTGGTTGTATTGTAATAGAGATCTGTTTCTCTGTTAAAGCAAACGCTGCTTTGTGCACTAGAATCCCAGACCCAGTTCAGACCTATTTTCTACATTTGTAAGTGGCCTTTGCTAGACCAGCTTGAAAGGCCAGTTGTGTCCTAGTGCAGACCTATTTTCAAAGTATCCTTCACTAATAAAACTAGATTCGAAGGCCGGTTTGTAAGGTCAGTTGTGTCCCCGTTCAGATTGGAGACCGGCGAATTTCATTTCAAAGCTGCTTGAAGTCTACTTCGCTCGAAGTTGCTCTGTCATTATGACAATAGACAAGAGCTGTGTTCAAAATTCCTGCCCGATCTTCCCGCCTGTATATTGATGTGTAGATTTCTATTTCCCCATATTGTCTCTGCATAACGTGGGCAAAGCACAGGGGAATGCTTAACATATTCAGGATGAAATTTACAACCTACAAAAAATGTAAGGTCGCTTTACGAGACGAGTCTGGAGCATTCAAACTACAGGCGATATTGGATCCTGGTTAAGAAAATCTGCCAAGTAAAGTGGATTTCCAAACCATTTTGGAAGTCCAGTTTCATGAACGCTTGTCCCATTCGGACCTACCGTTAAATTACATCTATTTTCTGTTTAATGTGGCTTCTATTAAAGTGGTTTAACGTATATCTAAACTGGGTCCCAACAGGTTTTATGCTTGAATTGCAGCGTACTAGAGTAATTATTATCTTGTAAAAGGACTTCCCATCACGGTACTCTAAGCAGATTGTATAGAAAGCATGAAAGAGGATTATGAAGACTCTATTCAAGATGATAGGATAAGAAGTATTTCCTTCTTTCAATATCCCATTTAGTATTGTAAGTGATCTGTGAGTGCCTCAAGATATAATTGATGGGATGAATTTAAAATGTCTGCAGATATTTTTTTTTGTCTTACATTTAAATGTGTTACTAGTTGTTAGGACTTGAAACTAGCTGTCCCAGCAGAACTTTATTGGGGCGAGGGGGGGGGGGGGGGGTCCCAGGGATTGCAGGCCCCCAATTCTTACATTAAACACCGGCATGTGTACAGGTAGTATGTGAGGAAAAATGGTGTTCATTGTCATAATTTGAATTGTGTATGATGAATTCTTTCAAAATGTATTGCATTAATGCATTACATTTAATAGAGCATTAAATCAGTCAAACTTTTTTTAGAAATTTGCTCTGACAATTATCAGTTTTACTTTTATAACGTACATGTACATGTAGATAACATGGTTTTAGAATGTGGCTCTTGAGTCCATAGTAAATTGTTCAACAGACACAAATTCAGAGATGTTATGAATCACGATTTTGCTCGTAACTAGGATCCCAGTAGATTGAAGCTCTAGGGTTCCCTCTCATTCGATTATGAAAAAAAAATTGATGATACGGTAATGTTCTTTTCAGAAATCTACATGCACAGTCGAATTTGCAAGGTGGTGTAACCCTTTAAATGTGGATTGTGGTTGCGCCCTGGATTGTGCAGGAGTATCTTTCGAGGAATAGTCCTGAAATATAAAGATTGAGCAGAGCTCAGGAGAAAGATGAAGACAACGCTCCTGGGCAGTGTCTCACCAATTTATGAAAGACTTTAAGAACGACTTAACGCATAACTGACCAGATCTTGTGCCGAATGACCCTTACATGTATAATATTTAATAGCATACTATAGTCTTTCAGTGAGTTGTGAGTAACTTTCAGAACGATTTTACGAAACACCACCCCAGTAGTTGTTGCGATGTTGATGTTCCTATTCTGCTTTTCAAAAATTTGCCCCTTGCTGACAACTGTATTTTCCTTTCCGTACATGATTCAGAAGCGGGACCTGGAGAAGTACGAACTGGTTCACAAAATGTTGTACGAGCTGATCGACTGCCGACGGCAGATCATGTCGGGCACTCTACCGGTTGATGAGATTAAGGAGATGAAACATCATGTTACATCAAAGATAGATTTCACTAACAGGTCAGTTACTATGCAGTGTTGAAAACATTATGATTAAGATGTAAAGATGTAGTGTTGAGAATATTACAAATAAGGCGATATTTGCAAGATTTTGTACGAGCTGATCGGCTGCAGACGGCAGATCATGTCAGGCACTCTACCGGTTGATGAGATTAAGGAGATGAAACATCATGTGACATCAAAGATAGATTTCACTAAAACAGGTCAGTTACTATGCAGTGTTGAAAATATTATGATTAAGATGTAAAGATGATGTGTTGAGAATATTACAAATAAGGCGATATATTCACAAGATGTTGTACGAGCTGATCGACTGCCGATGGCAGATCATGTCAGGCACTCTACCGGTTGATGAGATTAAGGAGATGAAACATCATGTGACATCAAAGATAGATTTCACTAACAGGTCAGTTACATGTAGCGTTGAAAACATTATGATTAAGATGTAAAGATGATGTGTTGAGAATATTACAAATAAGGCGATATATTCACAATATGTTGTACGAGCTGATCGACTGCAGATGGCAGATCATGTCGAGCAATCTACCGGTTGATGAGATTAAGGAGACAAAACTTTTGACATGAAAGGTCGATTTAAGAAACAGGTCAGTTACTAAACTTGTTCAAAACTATTATGATTAAGATGTAAAGATGTGATGAGAATATTACAAATAAGGCAATATATTCACAAGATATTGTACGAGCTGATCGACTACCGACGGCAGATTATGTCGGGCACTCTACCGGTTGATGAGATTAAGGAGATGAAACATCACGTGACATCAAAGATAGATTTCACTAACAGGTCAGTTAAGCCCCAATCACATGGAAGTAACATGATCGAACATGACTCTTTGTTAAGTTCACAGTTGACTGCCTCCATACAAAGAGTCTTGTTCAACCGTGTTCAGTCGGAGCTTCTATGTGACTGGGGTATTACCGGTACATGCAGTGTTGAAAACGTGATTACAATGTGATGGTGTAGCGTTAAAAATATTAAATTAAGACGTGATTAAGGAGATGAAACATCATTTCACCTCCAAGATAGATTTCACAAAACAGGTCAGTACCTCAACACATCTATAGCTTTAAGATATCGCACATTATTGATTAAAAATTAGGGGATACGGAGAAGTACACTTTCATTCTCAACCCAAGAGAGGTGAATAGGTTTTTGGCAGGAACATTTTTTGTCCTTCATTTCTGAGAGTGGCCGGGCTAAAGCCAGGTTAAAATTGGCGAAAAACTTAGCCAACTGAAGTAAGCAGTGTGTGTGCCATATGATAGCATGTACAGTGTGTTATCATGATTGTTATTGTAATTTGTTTAATTCAACGTTAAAAAGGTCTCCATCAAGTGACATTATGTCCAATAAGTTTGCTATAATGCTTGGATTAGCATTCTATGATAAAAAAACATGAAAATAAACTTGAAGATCAGTTTTTTAATCTTGGTCCCAACTGTGGGAAAAAGTCGACATGAGAGTATTTTCAATGAGTAGGGGAAATTAGACACACTTTGAGGGTCTAATTCATAAGAGTTCTTGTAAGAAAGTGCCCTCTCTATATTTGGAAAGACTAGAGGGACTTGACACTAGTGGAATAGGAAGGTCGAATAAGGGAAATAAAATGTCAAAAAAAAGGGAATCTTTCTCGCCCATTCAGGACAGCAAATATAATCACAATTCCTTCCTTAATTAGAAACAATAGAATGTTCACTTCTGATTGTACTTTGCTTTTTACTATATGATATTAATAAATAGACCCTTTATTGTCTAAAAATTGTGTTAAAAGGTAAAAAAAAATTGCAAATTATGGAAAACAGTGGTTTTCAATTGTGTTGCCAATTTAAGAATTTTAGTGATTATATTTATTAAATAAACTCCATGGGTCAAATGGCTATTGGTTATCCAATGCCAATGGTCAGATTTTATGTAGAATCTTTTTCTCTTTCTGGTCAGTGTCAGTTAAAATTTTGAGAGCTCTTTTTATTTCACTAAAACATAGAATATGTTCAATCGTCCTGAAAGGGTCTAATGAAACTTAAGAAAATAAAGTATTTCTGATACATTGTAATAATAGCTACATTGCGTGGGGGAGGGGGAGGGGTGGCTAAGAACACACTCTCTCCACTTATATACAGCAGTTCAATGATTTGTTTACAAATATGACCATGCAGGTC
>BQKZ01006872.1:43376-56747 GCA_036244855.1 Temnopleurus reevesii | reverse complement strand
TTTCATTTAGATTGGTGGCAGCAGTGGGATATGTATAAGATTCTCTTTCATTTTGGTTGTAGCAGTGGCATATCTATAAGGTTATCTTTCATTAGAATGGTGGCAGCAGTGGGATATGTATAAGATTCTTTTTCATTATAATAGTGGCAGCAGTGGGATATGTATAAGATTCTTTTTCATTGGAATGGTGGCAGCAGTGGGATAGGTATAAGATTCTCTTTCATTAGAATGTTAGACCAATTTTTGGCAAGGTTCTTCAATAACTTGCCATCCAAGAGCTGTGCATAACGATAGACATTTGTCATCTCTAGGGTATATGTGATGCTTGAAGTAATGTTTTAAATATTAATGCAGTGGAACCTGATGACTGCTTTTATATAACAAAAAATCGTGCAATAAGGTGATTTTCCAGTCCAATCTCTATGTATTTTATTGTAGTTTTGATATAAAGAAGTAATTTCTTTGGCCCAAGGAACTCATTAAAATGACATTACTATTTTCATTCATACATTTATGCAATATACAGGAGGCTTTGTGAATTTCACCCACATTGCTAAGTGGGATCAGATCTTTGGATACCTGCTTGCCATCCTCACGTTCCTCTCCATCCTGCGGTTCATGCGTGTGCTTCGATTCAGTGCAAGAGTAACTCACGTAGCGATGGCACTGCACAGGGCTTCAAAGGACATGCTCTACTTCTTGTTCATGTGGTGTATCATTGTGGTTGCATTTGCTCTATGGGGATATGCTGTATTCAGCAGGTCTGTCTTCACTTTCCATACATTCCAGGTAAGATGCACATGTGAATGTCTATTTTCCTATCAACTTGCATACAGTCAACCAGGCTTATGTCAATCTCGAATAAGTTGGAATAATTGCCTAAGTCAAAGGTCTTTTCAAGTCCCCTTCTGTTTACATTCTATATATTCTAATAGTTAAATCTATGTCTTCAGTACAAACAGATTTGACTCATGCAAGATTGACTGTATTTTTGTATGCTTGTGACAATGATATGTAACAACATATGGGGAACTATTGTTTTGGTTTGATAGATGTATAAGTACATTGACCTGACGATGAATAAGTACCAGTATGGGTAATTATTCTTTGTTTCATTATGCTTGGTGGAAATTGTCAAATGTTTCTATGAAACTTTATTACTTTCCTTATCAATTACCATTAAGCAATTCAACTGATTCTTTCGAATGCATAATACATTCTACAGTGAGACCTCCTTATAACGAGGTCAGATATAACAAGTTACCTGATATAACAGTGTGATTTTTATCGTACAAGCTCTCTGTATTATTTTGTTTTCTACCTTGATATAACAAGATTCCTGATATAACAAGGTCATTTGCAAAGCCCCAAGGACCATGTTATAATGAGGTTTTCATTTTTTTTCCAATCCAAAGAATTCAGGAATAAAAGTATTATTGCAAAACGGGCATTATGTCATTAATTGACTTCCATTTAATTACCAATACAAATTCGCTAAAAGGAAATTTTTTTTTATCTCCTTCAGATTTGACAGAAATATGTAGATCAAAATGACAGAAATTGCTCCATAATCTGTGTTTTGTGTGCAGGCTACATTGGAATCGTTACTAGGAATGATGATAGGATCATTTGACTTCTATGCTCTGCAGTCCGTAGAGGCTGTGGTTGGACCAATCTTCTTCACACTCTACATCTTTGCAGCTTACTTCATGTTAGCTAACATGCTCATTACCATCATTGTGGAGGCATTTGTCAAGGTGAGTTTGCAAGTTAAAACTAGTGACTAATAAGTATGATATATTAATGGCAATAGATGGAGGTTTTTCATGTAACTTATATCACTGACTGAATCATTTTGTATGACATGTTTTTTAATGTTTTCAACTCATGTGAATGGTATTGCAGGATAACAAAATGTAACAATGTTTTAATGAGCACAATATAATAAGAATGAAACAAGAGACTTATTGTCATGAACGAAATTCTATTTTGGTAATGTAGTACTATTATTATTGTCTTCACTATGAATATAATTACTGTCCAACATTGTTTTAAAGAATACTGATATAGCTGGTTCTTATCGTAATAAAGTTTTGACCAAAATTTTCATTTTAACTTCACAGTCCAAAGCTGAACCGGACTCAGAGGACAAGACATTCCCAATAGGCAAGCACATGATGTCAAAGTTCAAGATGACCCTGGCTAGCTATGGGATTGGATCTAACTCGGTAGGACCTAACCCTAACAAACAAGCAGACAAGAAGACAGATGATAATGACAAAAGTGACAATAATGATGATGACGATGAAGGTACAGGCCTCATATATGCCAAATAAGCTGATATTCATTAATTAAACAGATTTAAAGTGCTGTCATACACTGGCATTAATTGCCAACGTATGCATGGCTAATTCAATTTCTTTTAAAGGTCTCTACGCAGCACAGAAGGCATGTTTAGTCATTGCAAACAAGTGCATATGTCAAGCATAAGTAGAAAAATGTCAATGTTAGTCAAGCTTCTTATGTGTCTTTCTATGCGCAGGGAATGATAAAAGATTCAAATTATGATTAAAGCTCATGTATAGTTTTGGTAACGATTAAGAAATGTAAATTTTACGGGATGTTTAGCATGACATATGTATCTTACACACATTTCGAGACCGAAGCATATTTTCTTATGAACTGATTCTGTTTGAAAATTTGAATTTGACATTTAAACCATATTTAGCGCCCTCTCTTGGTAATAACAATATTTTGTTTGTTATTGGGCATAAGCAAGGTTATTTTTTAGGTTTGACAAAAGGATGATAAAAAGGTATACACAAAAATTTAATTCCGAAATTTTCATCAGATTCTGTGGACGAGGTGGTGTCCGTTTTATCGTGAAAGAAAATATTGAATAAGCGTCGGGGTACACGACGCTGAGATAGTTTGCACATGTTAGGTTATAACTTTACCAAAACTCATTTATTTTTCACACAATCTTTTGTGCAATATATCAATGATACTATATTTAATTTCGTTTAGATTTGAAGACAAAATATGGAGCCAAACTTTTTCGCTTTTACCAAAACTGTATTTGGGCTTTAACAACATAATGTACGCTGGCTATAAATGCAAATGTACGACAGGATCTTTCAACAATTAAATAACTAAATTGTGTACTTGAAACATATCAAAATGCATCTTGTAATTAAATGGGATAAAAATGGTAAGAATTGAAAGGGCAATGATGAGCAAAATCAAAAACTTGTTACAGGTGGCAAGCAACAGGTACAGTATAAAGGTCAGAGAGTGCTTTTCACCCTATCGATATGAAACCATTTTTAGTAATTGGCGTTGCGAAGTTGTCGCTGCCAATTTGTCGCTGCAATGAATACAGCGAGACATCCCTCCAGAAATAATGTACCACATTTCTTCTAAAAAATTGCATTTGTATGTGGCATGCAATATCTTTTCTATGTTGTAAAAAATATGATTTAGCACATCAATACATGACAAAGACCATCGGCATCAGTTTCATTAAGCTGTTCGTAGAGATAAAAAACAAACGGCTAGTGATCGTTTTCCAGATGTCCACTCAGTCATAGGGTTTATCATTGAGTAGAGGAAAGGGTCATCAGTCATCCATAGAGTCATTCACACCTCCATAAACAACTTTATGGAATAGGTATCAGGAAGAGGAATACAACTTGTTAGTATCCACAGTGCTGCCAAGGAACAACAAATCATCTTGTCATACAGGGCTCAATTCCATGAAATGGTCTGAGTTATCCTCTTCTTGCTTTGTCCATTGAATTGCTTGTACAGTCAAACCTCGTTATAACAAGGCCCTTGAACCAGAGAAAGATCTCTTTGTATTGAAATCTTGTTAAATCAGGGCCAAAATACAATAAAATACAAAGAGATAACACCTCTAAAACTACCTTGTTATAATGAATTTTCGTTACAACGAGGTTAGACTGTACCACCCCCTCAATATAGAGGTATCAACGTTTCTGTCTATATTAAAGTCAGTCCGTCATGATCGACATGACTTCCGGTTAGGAGCCAAACTGTCCGCTGCCATTTTGATTGCGAAGATTTCCGAGCAGAAAATCACAGGTTTTTTTTACCTGGAATAGCGAGTAAGCAAGGTTTATTTCGCTAGTTAACTGCTCGGTAGTCGCAAACGTATGTGTTCCGCATGTTTTTAGAAACAATCAAAGCCAAAGAGGGGACAAATTAAAATACACGCGACGACAACAAGCATCGGAAAGTCGTACGAATTGTTCCGAGTTTCTGAGCTTGGCAAGGTGCGTAAGAAAGGAAATGTTTAAATATCGTTGTTGCCAATACGCAACACGCCATCCGTTAGCGCTCGCAACCGGAAGTCCTGTCGATCATGACGGACTGACTTTAAGACAGTGGCACTAAAAGTCCAGAGTCTTCTTAGCAAGAAGAGGATAGCTAAGACCACTTAGTTCAATATTGGCCCCTGGATAGTGCTTTATATCACAATCTCTGCTATAACAGTATTCAGATCTTTAATCATAACACGCTTGCTAAATCTCTTTCTCATATTCATTCTCACATAGGAGATGATGATGCATATCAAGACACGATGGATACAATTGAGAAACGTGTTGATCAACTGGTCTGCTTCGTCATCAAGAACTATGGTGATGGTAAGGGCAAATCACCAATTGGCAGCAAGGCTACGCTGAATACCTTTGAAGCTATGGTTAAGAAGGACATAGAGGCCGTCAAGCAGAGGAAGACAAGGACCATTTTTGTCACCTAATATTGTGTATGCCGAAATTTTTGCTGAGGTTTTATTTTCTTGAATTTCGCAACCATAAAAATTACTTCATGCTTTAGTTCGAAAAGGTCTCAAATTCAATTAATTCGCTAAAATTTATATATGTTAAATATTTGCTTTTACAGTAATTGGGTCACGATTTTGCAAGGGCCATCTTTGTCGCTTAGTTTAGTCTGAATGTTTGTAACTTAGTCATGACTCTGCAAAGACCAGCTTGTTTTAAGAGCTGTTATAGAAATAATCAATTTCACCCTGTTTTTTGTCAAGTTTCCATTCAGGAAAAAAACAACATTCAGAGTGATTCTAATCACTCAGAGTAACTGTGCTTGTTGGTTGTTCTTTGGCTTACTTTATTGATGAAAGTGTTGATGAAAGTTCTAATGAAAGTTTTGACTTCATTTTGAGTGGGGGAATTCTGAATACCAATCACACTATCTATCCAGGAGATGGGACCATACCAAATACCATGCTATATCACGAATCTTGTTTTTTTCACTTAGTTATAACAAGTTTCTACATTTCTATCAAATCTATTTCATTGATAAAGTATATTTGAGATTTTCTGCCATGTTACACCTGTGCAATACTAGAAAGAGAAGTGCAATATATATCACACTATATTGATTGAAATGAATTTTAAAAGTAGCATAACTGAAATACTTTTTTCACTGCTGAACTGAAATTTGTATATATTATTGGATGGTATAGAGTGTGATACAGCTATGTATTCTGTGTAATGTAAAAGATTTATGAATCAGGAGATTGATTTATTAAGATATTTTACGATTATAAGATGCTATATTGATGCTTTAATGTACAAAGAGAAATGATATATTCTAGAATTTTGAGTGATTTTAGATGTACCTGTAATTCGAGCCATAGTAAGCAATGCTATTTCACTGCTTATATGATCGTTTAGAATAAAGGGAAAATATGTGCCTATTTGATAGCCTCATTATGCTTGCTTCATGTGAAACACCTGTATATAACTATAATATCAATAATTGACTTATGCTTGTATATTTGCTAATTGATTTGCACAGATAATCAAGATTTGAGCCTAATCATAATCCAGATCGGAACAAAAAATAATTTGTGAGCTACAGTGTAGACTGTTATCATGACAAAGCCAATAATAATGTGATCATAGATGGATCACGGGAATGTACCCAGTATTTCAGGCTTTTATCGTTGATAATAAGTAACCAATAATTCTTGCTTGTACTGTATATCGCAAAAGGAGAGATTCATTTATCATTCGTAACAATGGAAATATAAACACTCTTCGGCACATTTCAAACCAATTTAAAGCCCGATCAAGGGATGAATGCTTTTTTTCACTTATTTTAAAAACTTTTGAGAGAAATAATTTTGCTAGTTTGAGTGCTTGTCTGTAGAAAATATAATTGATAAAAGTAAAATTTTGCTTGTTTCTCATCACATTAGTATAGGATAAAATTGGCTTAATAGTGCCAGAACTTACAGTTTGTCAAAACCTAAAATTACATGCTTCTACATGGATAAACCATTAAAGGTAGAATACTTCTTTTGCAGCCTAAAATTTGACTTTCCAAGATTGTTGTTTTATGTTGAAGAGTACTAAATGTTAAAACTTATCATCAATCAATTAAGCACAAAGATTGGTCATAATAGGCGCATTTATGGTTATTCCAATAATAATTCTTCTATTCGGGCCTCGAACTAATGGACTGTGCGTTCAAATTTCAAAACAGCCGTTAACCTCTCGTTGACCAATAGCGCAAGAGTCTCTCTCAGTGCGTGTTCCGCATGGTGTGGCAGTGTATTGAAGTGCGCACTGTATGTGCTCTTATGTTTTGCGTGTGGAACCGTAATACGCTAGGAGTATTGCGATACCGTTGGTGTCAAGATGAATTATGTCTGTGATAGAATAGAGTTTTATTTGAATTAAATATTCTGAACTACATTCGACCACAATACTTCAGAGATTATTATTTTGGCGTATCTGAGGTACACAACAAGTTGTAAGCAGAACCGTAATGTGTGCAAATGTAGTTTTTTACCTTTAAAGTCCTAGCAATCATGAATCATGTTCAATTCAATTCAATTCAATTCATTTATTTGATTGTCATTCAATGCATTAGGACCCCTAATAAACCAGAGGAAAATGAATGGTTATTTAGCCGGGTTTATGCTTTAGCATATTATGCACTACATACACACTTTTGCTCTCCATACTTATCTCATGAATTATATACAGTGGAAAATCAGTATAAGAAGGTAGTTGGAATCATCAAAATGCCTCGCCATGAGCAGAAAGGGTTTTGGAAAAATAAATAACTTCATTCAAGTCGTCACAATATCTTCATACACACAAAAAACATTTCCACAGCTCTTATTCTGTGCATAAATGTCAATCAGGCTATATAGCGAGAGCGAAATTACTTTCTTGTGTGTCATTGAAGTTATTGGTAAGTCTTGAATGGAGTTGCTTACTGTGTCTAAATATCCTTTGTTCCCTCTGCTCAGTGTCTTGTTATAGCAGGTTATAAAGAGCTGGGAACAAACTATTGATTCTTTATATCGGGAATATTTTTATATGTAATGCATTGTTTACGGGAAACCTATAACTTAACGATCATGGCAACTCAAATGAATGAAACTTAACACTTCTAATCGAGATAAAATGCAATGAAATTTAATTTCAGAATTTCAATCAATGATCATAGCANGTTCCGCATGGTGTGGCAGTGTATTGAAGTGCGCACTGTATGTGCTCTTATGTTTTGTGTGTGGTACCGTAATACGCTAGGAGTATTGCGATACCGTTGGTGTCAAGATGAATTATGTCTATGATAGAATAGAGTTTTATTTGAATTAAATATTCTGAACTACATTCGACCACAATACTTCAGAGATTATTATTTTAGCATATCTGAGGTACACAACAAGTTGTAAGCATAACCGTAATGTGTGCAAATGCAGTTTTTTACCTATAGGGGGTGTTGCTCAAAAGTTGCAATTGATCGCAAGTTGCAGTTGATCGGAACTCAAAATCATTGTTTCATGCGCGTCTTCTTAAATGCGCATACCGTGCGCGAATGAAAATGTTAAAATGTGCAGAGCGGTAGTTGATTTGCAGTTGATTTTGAACAACACCCCATTAAAGTCCTAGCAATCATGAATCATGTTGGTTGTCATTCAATGCATTAGGACCCCTAATAAACCAAAGGAAAATGAATGGGAATTTAGCCAGGTTTATGCTTTAGCATATTATGCACTACATACACACTTTTGCTCTCCATACTTATCTCATGAATTATATACAGTGGGAAATCAGTACAGTCAAACCTCGTTATAAAGAGCACTGATATAACGAGCTCTCGTTATAACAAGGTAATTTTCCTGGTCCCATCTCTCTGTATGTTATTGTATTTTGACCCTGATATAACAAGGTTTCAATATAAAGAGGTAATTCCTCTGGTCCCAACGACCTCGTTATAATGAGGTTAGACTGTATAAGAAGGTAGTTGGAATCATCAAAATGCCTCACCATGAGCAGAAAGGCTTTTGGAAAAATAAACAACTTCATTCAAGTTGTCACAATATCTGGATACACACATAAGAAATTTCCATAGCTCTTATTCTGTGCAGAAATGTCAATCAGGCTATAGTGAGAGGGAAATTACTTTCTTTTGTGTCATTGAAGTTATTGTTAAGTCTTGAATGGAGTTGCTTACTTTGTCTAAATATCCTTTGTTCCCTCTGCTCAGTGTCTTCTTATAGCAGGTTATAAAGAGCTGGGGCCAAACTATTGATTCTTTATATCGGGATTATTTTTATATGTAATGCATTGCTTACGGGAAACCTATAACTTAACGATCATGGCAACTCAAATGAATGAAACTTAACACTTCTAATCGAGATAAAATGCAATGAAATTTAATTTCAGNTGAGTGATTTTAGATGTACCTGTAATTCGAGCCATAGTAAGCAATGCTATTTCACTGCTTGTATGATCGTTTAGAATAAAGGGAAAATGTGTGCCTATTTGATAGCCTTATTATGCTTGAATTATGAAAATATTACACCTTGCTAATGTGTGAAATGGTCTAAAATTCAGTGAATTCACTAAAATTGATATATGCTATCAAAATATTGGCTCTTGCAGTATGGGTCACGATTTTGCAACTACCATTTTTGTCACTTAGTTTCTTTTGAATGAATGTACAAGTGTAACCTGGTCATGGCTCTGCAAGTATCATCTTGTCCTATTAGTTTGATTAGAATATTTGTAACTAAGTTAGACCAGAAGTCTAAGTGGCTCATTCCTTTAACTTAGTCCTATCAAAACTCTGCAAGAACCATCATAGTCACTTAGTCCAATCAAGATGATGGCTGCCCATGTGTAGTAATCTGGTCAGATCATGTGAATATACAGGTATTCTCCATATATGTTAACACAATCGTCAATATAAAAAACAGAATATTTTTAAGAGTTATTAAAGATTTCACCTTGTTTTCGTTAAGTTTAGGGTATTCCACTCATTAAAAAAATCAGAATGACTAAGATTTATGCGCTCCCATTCTCCTAATGAATTGTGCTTTCAGAGCCACTTTGCTTCTTCGTCATTTTATGGCAACATTTGTTGATGAAAGTTCTAATGAAAGTTTGGATTTCACTTTTGAGCAAGCAAATTCTGAATATCAATCACACTATCTATTTGATCGTATGTTACACCATATAATCATTCATGTTCATGGAATTTCTAAAAAAAAAAAAAATGTACAGTGAAACATTGTTATAACAAGGTCCTTGGCACCATGAACTTGGGCAAATTATATCAGGAATCTTGTTATATTGGGATAGAAAACAAGGATGAAAAGAGCCAGGACCTTATAAAATACCTTGGTATATCAGGATTTTGTCACATTTCACCTAGTTATAACAAGGTTCTTTATTTCTATCAAATCTATCAGGCCTATTATCAATTAAGAATATTTGAGATTTTCTGCCATATTACACCTGTGCAATACTAGGAAGAGAAGTGCAATAGATATATCACACTATATGGATTGAAATGAATTTTAAAAGTAGCATAACTGAAATACTTTTTTTTCACTGCTGAACTGAAATTTGTATATATTATTTGATGGTATAGAGTGTGATGCAGCGATGTATTCTGTGTAATGTAAAAGATTTATGAAGCAGTAGACTGATTTATTAAGATATTTTGTGATCATAAGATGTTATATTCATGCTTTATTGTACAAAGAGAAATGATATATTCTAGAGCTTCGAGTGATTTTAGATGTACCTGTAATTCGAGCCATAGTAAGCAATGCTATTTCACTGCTTGTATGATCGTTTAGAATAAAGGGAAAATGTGTGCCTATTTGATAGCCTTATTATGCTTGCTTCATGTGAAACACCTGTATATAACTATAATATCAATAATTGACTTATGCTTGTATATTTGCTTATTGATTTGCACAGATAATCAAAATTTGAGCCTATTCATAATCCAGATCGGAACAAAAAATAATTTGTGAGCTACAGTGTAGACTGTTATCANGATTTAACGGTCAAATTCAAATTTTCAAAAGAATTCGCTCGTAGAAAAATATGCTATGGTCTTGAAATGTGTATAGAAACTATATGTCATGGTTAATATCCCCAAAATTCACATTTCTTTCATCTTTACCAAAACTATACATGAGCTTTAACCCTTACAGTGACATGCTACTTGGCTAGGCATTACCAGAGTCTGTGTGCCAAGACTACATGCACTGGCGGGAGAGGGAGCTTCAAGGAAACTTTGAATGATGTTGGCCGTCAGATAGAATGCTCAATTATCTTTGAAGTTGGCGGGTCTCTTCTCCACAAACGCCGTCATACCTTCCCTTGCATCCTCCTGTAAAATTAATAGAACAAATATAACTTATAGAATTAACCCCTCAACAGAATGTCGAAGATGACTTTGTGTTTTTGACTAACACTCACTATATCTTGATAAATCACATACAAACAGTCATTTGTGTAATCTATGTGGTGTATTACATAACAAAGCCTCTATGTAAATATACTGTTTTGTGATGTAATAGAGCTCCGAACCTTGCCTCTGCATGAGAAATAGCAAGGATTTGAATAAAAAATAGTATAACATTTTTCTTGGTTTCAACAAACTTTTAAACATAGGAATTCAAGAGACAGAGAGGAAGACAGATAGGGAGATGGAGAGGGGCAGGGGAAAAGACCTGAATACATTTACATCAACATAGAAGAATTATCATGCCTTCTCTATTTTTCGAAACCAGCTTATAATAAAGCTCAACATAGGAGGCAGAAAAGCACAATGATTTTGTTGTATTTGTAAAACGGTATAAGCTGAATCTTTGTTGGGGTTTTGTTTTATAAATTCACTAGAATTTCCACTAATTTGAATGTATATAGAAAGAGAGAAAATTTCAACCTGCTAATAAGTAAAGTAAATAGATCTGTAAGCCAGAATTTAGGCATGTTAAAATTGGTTTTTACAGTAATGACTGATGTCTACAATTTGTGCATCAAGTCTAATTGCAAACTAGATGAATCCTCGACCACGCATGGTCAAAATTTATGCCTCCGCCATCACGCAATCAGAAAGGTATGTACGGCCTGTTCCATGCCATCAGAAATCAAATACATTTTTACAAATTTGGGGCACTGCCACCTTTGACCTCATGAACCCAAAATCTCATCAGTTCTTCCTCACATGCTTATACATACTTAAGTCAAGTTTTGTCAAAATCTGTACACAAGTTCCATGCCATCAGAAATCAAATACATTTTACAAATTTTTGACCCTGTGACCTTCGACCCACTGAACCCAAAATCTAATCAGTTCATCCTTCTATGTTTATACATACTTGAGTCTGAACTTATTGCGGTAACAATCTATTTTTGGTGATTTTTTACAAGTTTTTTGGCCCTGTGACNGTTAACACAATCGTCAATAAAAAAAAACAGAATATTTTTAAGAGTTGTTAAAGATATCATATATTTCACCTTGTTTTCGTTAAGTTTAGGGTATTCCACTCAATAAAAAAATCAGAATGATTAAGATTTATGCGCTCCCATTCTCCTAATGAATTGTGCTTTCAGAGCCACTTTGCTTCTTCGTCATTTTATGGCAACATTTGTTGATGTAAGTTCTAATGAAAGTTTGAATTTCACTTTTGAGCAAGCAAATTCTGAATATCAATCACACTAGCTATTTGATCGTATGTTACACCATATAATCATTCATGTTTATGGAGTTTCTTAAGTACAGTGAAACCTTGTTTTAACAAGGTCCTTGGCACCATGAACTTGGGCAAATTATATCAGGAATCTTGTTACATTGGGATAGAAAACAAGGATGAAAAGAGCTGGGACCTTATAAAATACCTTGGTATATCAGGAATTTTGTCATATTTCACCTAGTTTATAAGGTTCTATATTTCTATCAAATCTATCAGGCCTATTATCAATTAAGAATATTTGAGATTTTCTGCCATATTACACCTCTGCAATACTAGGAAGAGAAGTGCAATACATATCACACTATATTGATTGAAATGAATTTTAAAAGTAGCATAACTGTAATACTTTTTTCACTGCTGAACTGAAATTTGTATATATTATTTGATGGTATAGAGTGTGATGCAGCTATGTATTCTGTGCAATGTAAAAGATTTCTGAATCAGTAGATTGATTTATTAAGATATTTTAAGATTATAAGATGTTATATTGATGCTTTAATGTACAAAGAGAAATGATATATTCTAGAACTTTGAGTGATTTTAGATGCACCTGTAATTCGAGCCATAGTAAGCAATGCCATTTCTTTGCTTGTATGATCGTTTAGAATAAAGGGAAAATGTGTGCCTATTTGCTCGCCATATTATGCTTGCTTCATGTGAAACACCTGTATATAACTATAATATCAATAATTGACTTATGCTTGTATATTTGCCAATTGATTTGCACAGATAATCAAAATTTGAGCCTTTTCATAATCCAGATCGGAACAAAAAATAATTTGTGAGCTACAGTGTAGACTGTTATCATGACAAATAATAATGTGATCACAGATGGATCACTGGACTGTACCCAGTATTTCGGGCTTTTATCGTTGATAATAAGTAACCAATAATTCTTGCTTGTACTGTATATCGCAAAAGGAGAGATTCATTTATCATTTGTAACAATGGAAATAAAAATATTCTTCGGCACATTTCAAACCAATTTAAAGCTCGATCAAGGGATGAATGCTTTTTTTCACTTATTTTAAAAACTTTTGAGAGAAATAATTTTGCTAGTTTGAGTGCTTGTCTGTAGAAAATATAATTGTTAAAAGTAAAATTTTGCTTGTTTCTCATCGCATTAGTATAGAAAAAAAAATTGGCTTAATAGTGCCAGAACTTACAGTTTGTCAAAACTTAAAATTACATGCTTCTACATGGATAAACCATTAAAGGTAGAATACTTCTTTTGCAGCCTAAAATTTGACTTTCCAAGATTGTTGTGTTATGTTGAAGAGTACTAAATGTTAAAACTTATCATCAAT
>BQKZ01006872.1:12193-25526 GCA_036244855.1 Temnopleurus reevesii | reverse complement strand
AGTTTTAGGGTTGTCAGCTGTCCATTATAAGCATACTTTTATGCTCTTATTTTTTATAGGCCTATATAATAATTGAGGCGATCAGTCTAATTAACCCCAACGTCTTTTCAGTGCACCATTTATTTTACTTGGCAGTTCAAGGGGGGGGGGGTGGCCCCCATACGGATCCGCCACTGATAAGTTCGACCAGTTAGTGGTATCCGGTTGAAGTAATTTGAAAGAAAAGCATGAAACTATTTCTTTCTATACAATTTTTTCTAAATTATTAGGCCTACATTTGCTCAGGAATTTGATATGAGGACTACCGGTATAGGACCGGAACCGGCCCGGGGGGGGGGGGGGGGAACGTGTGGTCCCGTAAAAGTTAGGTAAAGGAAATAAGTTAAAGGGGCTTCAAAGGTTTTCTTATTTTTGTTCTCTTTTGATTTCCATTTTGTTGCGTACATGTCACCTTGATGGCAGATGTACAAGTTGTGTTTTTGTTTGTATGTTTCACCCTTTTTAGGAGCAATCGTGGCTACGCACCGACCGACATTATGTTCCTTCAATATTGCCTTTATAATGGCTGAGCATTATGATGATGAATAAAGATGATTCCAAAGCTGTGTCCATTGCACATCCTTTTCTCTATCATACATAACAATGCATGTTCAAATAAATCTAACTTTTCTTTTGTTTTGTTCCAGTTTATTCATTCGCATTACAATAATATAAGATGCGTACTATCAGCAACAGCAATGCTATTTTTTTAGGGTTTAGTTAGCCAAGTATTATATTTTTAAATACCTACAGTATATATTACATTATCTTAATGGAAAAAAATAAAATAGCGTTATTTTATTTGATCTGGTACATTTGTATGTTACATAGGCCTCAGATAACAAATATATTTACAATGAATTCTGTTTATCTCGATTTTGTTATATCTTTATATGATTCCCTTAACTTCCTTATTTCAGGAATATAGTTTTTGCTTCTTTTTTAAGTTATAATTGTGCATTTATGTAATCGAACTTTAGGATGCATGCTTCCGAGTACAAATACTACAATGAAGAACTTCACTTTTCCAAGCCCTTTATTCTCTTCCCTTCTCCTTTTTCCACTTTTTCATTGGGAATAAATTTCTAACATGTTTTCATTTATACCTTTGTCATTTTCGAATTCACTGATTTTAGCGATGACATATTAGCGAGTTGTTACTTTCACCTTTAGAAGTTTGTATATAGGCATTCTAATGAGTGCAAATTTTAGCAGATTGCGAAATTCATTTGTGAAACGGTAAAACCACTGATAAAAAATTCTGGCCGCGTGTGGTCAAAGTTATAAATTGTAGTAATTTATCAGAGTTTATCAGATTTTAGCAGGATTGTCAAATGCCTTTAAAATGGAATTTGTAGACATGTCTGTTCTACACATGAACCAAAATATAAAATTTTTCTGTAGGTCTACTGCCTGACATGCAGGGATGTGTCATTCTGCACACAGTAAACTAGCACTTGAACTTCTGGGTACACGAAGTAACATTCTTAAAGCATCATTATATGCTACCTTGAGCCTATTCATACTGCTTTTCTTGAAACTTTTTCTCCATTTAATGACAGCAATTCAATGTCTTAGTGTAGTCCCCTTTAACATCTTTTGAGCACATGTGGAATTTCCTTACTAAAGTATTACTCTGTGCATAGCATGGTACGACACTGGCGATATCTCTATCATCGCTCAGGTCGTCAGTGAAAAGGTGACCGTGCAAGATATTTGGCTTCTTTGCAGAGTTCAAGCTTACTGCCTCTCAAATGGTCTTTGCATCTCATTATCATTACTTTACTCCTTTTCGCATTATATTTAACATCATTATCAACTCCATAATCGGAACAGACCTGAAATAAACACTGTAATTCTGCAGTAGATGGGACATTAATCGTGTGAACAATCCCATGGATTTGTCTATATAGTTATGGACAGTAAAAAGGGATAAATTCTGTTTTTGAAATGTAGAATAGCCATGACATCTCATTGCAAATTTGCAATAACACTGGCATTGAGATGATGATAAAAGCTGCAGTGCAGCTCGAGATGAAGAATCACTTTGACTGTCACGACTGAATATCCCGTTTTATAAATCAGCGAGTGATCAAAACTTGTATCCGATTTATCCGACTTTTCTTATCAACACATAGGAAATCCGCGAAGTGAACGAAGTGATTTCGACAGTCGTGTATCTAATTTCATTCATTACTGAATTTGTCCTTGATCGTCTTTCATTCTCTGACACAGGATATCAGTATCTATAAAGCTGGAGTAGCCTGATTGTAGTAGGCAGTCGATTGACGGTATTTTCAGGATTATCACGATGAATTTAGCCAACAATTCGCATGACAACAGTCTCCTCTATGCGGGATTCAATCAGGATAATGGTGAGTGTCTGCCCCGACAGGTTCGGCCGCCCGGCCCCGCCCCGCGCCCTGCTCGGCCAAGTCTGACTCGGACGTATTACGATAATTGTGTTTATACGGATGGAATTCAAGATTTGTAATCCACATGTATGAAAGATAGTGTATTAATTGTGCATGTAAAGTGTGGTGTTCTATCAAAATTGAAAATGAATTGGGACTGTCACTATGTAGAAATTTAGAATAAAACCTACTTAAAATACTCTTAGCGATTCTAGTAATAATAAAATAGCGAAGCCGATGATGATGATGATAGAATAGCTCACTGGAATAGGAATAGCCTTTTAGTTTTATTACACTTGACTTGTTGACAATGTCGAACAGTCAAGACTAACAAAAGTAACTAAGTTACCAGAGTCTCAGTCAGAGAGCTATGAGTATGACTCAGACTGAGAGCTCGATGCCTTATCACCCGTGTTGCAGCAGAATATATAATTTGAATCCACCAGAAAATCACCCTTTTTAAATCAGTTTTTATAAATAATCTTGGAATTTCTGGGATGTTCTAGCGCTCTCTTACCTGGCCTACAAAACAATAAGATTGGGAGTTACAGATGTACTGTACCTTGACTAAAAAGCAACATTTTATCTTCCTCTCGACATGAATAGCAGACAGAAAGANACAAATGCCTTTAAAATGGAATTTGTAGACATGTCTGTTCTACACATGAACCAAAATATAAAATTTTTCTGTAGGTCTACTGCCTGACATGCAGGGATGTGTCATTCTGCACACAGTAAACTAGCACTTGAACTTCTGGGTACACGAAGTAACATTCTTAAAGCATCATTATATGCTACCTTGAGCCTATTCATACTGCTTTTCTTGAAACTTTTTCTCCATTTAATGACAGCAATTCAATGTCTTAGTGTAGTCCCCTTTAACATCTTTTGAGCACATGTGGAATTTCCTTACTAAAGTATTACTCTGTGCATAGCATGGTACGACACTGGCGATATCTCTATCATCGCTCAGGTCGTCAGTGAAAAGGTGACCGTGCAAGATATTTGGCTTCTTTGCAGAGTTCAAGCTTACTGCCTCTCAAATGGTCTTTGCATCTCATTATCATTACTTTACTCCTTTTCGCATTATATTTAACATCATTATCAACTCCATAATCGGAACAGACCTGAAATAAACACTGTAATTCTGCAGTAGATGGGACATTAATCGTGTGAACAATCCCATGGATTTGTCTATATAGTTATGGACAGTAAAAAGGGATAAATTCTGTTTTTGAAATGTAGAATAGCCATGACATCTCATTGCAAATTTGCAATAACACTGGCATTGAGATGATGATAAAAGCTGCAGTGCAGCTCGAGATGAAGAATCACTTTGACTGTCACGACTGAATATCCCGTTTTATAAATCAGCGAGTGATCAAAACTTGTATCCGATTTATCCGACTTTTCTTATCAACACATAGGAAATCCGCGAAGTGAACGAAGTGATTTCGACAGTCGTGTATCTAATTTCATTCATTACTGAATTTGTCCTTGATCGTCTTTCATTCTCTGACACAGGATATCAGTATCTATAAAGCTGGAGTAGCCTGATTGTAGTAGGCAGTCGATTGACGGTATTTTCAGGATTATCACGATGAATTTAGCCAACAATTCGCATGACAACAGTCTCCTCTATGCGGGATTCAATCAGGATAATGGTGAGTGTCTGCCCCGACAGGTTCGGCCGCCCGGCCCCGCCCCGCGCCCTGCTCGGCCAAGTCTGACTCGGACGTATTACGATAATTGTGTTTATACGGATGGAATTCAAGATTTGTAATCCACATGTATGAAAGATAGTGTATTAATTGTGCATGTAAAGTGTGGTGTTCTATCAAAATTGAAAATGAATTGGGACTGTCACTATGTAGAAATTTAGAATAAAACCTACTTAAAATACTCTTAGCGATTCTAGTAATAATAAAATAGCGAAGCCGATGATGATGATGATAGAATAGCTCACTGGAATAGGAATAGCCTTTTAGTTTTATTACACTTGACTTGTTGACAATGTCGAACAGTCAAGACTAACAAAAGTAACTAAGTTACCAGAGTCTCAGTCAGAGAGCTATGAGTATGACTCAGACTGAGAGCTCGATGCCTTATCACCCGTGTTGCAGCAGAATATATAATTTGAATCCACCAGAAAATCACCCTTTTTAAATCAGTTTTTATAAATAATCTTGGAATTTCTGGGATGTTCTAGCGCTCTCTTACCTGGCCTACAAAACAATAAGATTGGGAGTTACAGATGTACTGTACCTTGACTAAAAAGCAACATTTTATCTTCCTCTCGACATGAATAGCAGACAGAAAGATATGAAGTTGTTGACAGTCTGATTTTAATTATATACATGTAAAGGATGCCATTAACTTCCATTACAAACATCCGGATTGGGGCCAGCAAAAATGTCAATTTCTTGTTCCCTCTCTAACTTAAGCGATCCCATCCAGCTCATTGCAGTAACACTCTCAGTGTTCAGAAAAACATCAGCGGTGCGGAATTAAATAGCGCCACATGTCTCTCCGAACACTTAGAGTGCTACATGTATTGCAATGAGCATGATGGGATCTTTACTTATTATCATTTTTCTTTATACAGGATGTTTTGCGTGTGGAATGGAGTCTGGTTTCAGAGTCTACAACTGTGATCCTCTGAAAGAAAAGGATAGACAAGGTGAACAAATTCCTTTCATTTTTATTTTGTATCCCTTAAAATTTAGATTATGATCTTGAAATTTTAGAATGTAATAAACAGGTACAATGTACGGAACATTGCTTGTTTTTTTTTTCTTATACCTGTAGCCTCATCAGAAACTACATGTACATGTAGGTATAAGGATTCTGGTGTAAAGCTTTGACCAATAATTACTTTTCATTATTTCTCATATGTTGCAGTATCATCTTGTTAGAGATTAATTCCATTGGAATTTACCAATTATTTACTCTATACGAATTACATCTACAATGTATGGTGGTTTGCATTCTTAAACGGTCATACCGTCTTTGGACAGGAAGAGGAAAAGCTCAAGTTGAAATTGTTAAGGCTCCATCACACCAAACATGGCACGGCGTAACGGCACGGTTTATACGCAGTATCTTGGTTGTCATTGGCCAGCGCTCTCCTCTGCGCAGAGGATGTTCAACAATTGGCCAATCACAGGGGAGACATCGTGTGAAAACCGTGCCGTGATGCCGTGCCCGTGATGCCGTGATGCCGTGCCCGTTGTGCCCGGGCCTTTATTGTGGAGTTTTCGTTTTAATTCCTCACAGTCACTCTCACACCCAAAGAAAAGTAAGGTTTAAACAATGTCAACACATCAACAGCTATCATTTGTTCACTCTTCAAATCAGTTTAGATTTCAGTTGACTAGTTCCGCTTGACCGTTAATGTCACAATGGCATCTACACAAGAAGCATGTGTTCGTCTAAGGGCTTGTCACAGATCAGTGGACAAACAGGAAAGTCAAGAAATGCTTGTCTCAGGTTGGGAGGGCTCGTTACAGATTAATCATAGCTGTGACATAACAGAGCTTTGAGCAAAATGTGACACATACTTCTGGTCGACTGTGACTGTGACAAATGAAATTAAACCCTCCATAATGTTTTATTGTGGCAGTCATCTAAGAGAGGTTATCATGTATAATTCAATGTGATAAAACATGCTTGTCATTTCAAATTTCAAATTTCAAATTTCAGATTTTGCAGATGGAGGAGTTGGGCATGTGGAGATGCTGTTTAGATGCAACTATTTGGCTTTTGTAGGGGGTGGTAAGAACCCACACTACCCTCCCAATAAAGGTACAATTAAAGATTTTAAACTATCTTGGGTTGTGTTTCATTAAGCTGTGCATACATCTAAGCACGACTCTACGAACGAGTTGTGCGATTCAGCACCAGGGGTTATCATTGTGTGTGAAAAGGGTCACATTCGTTTGAAAAGTCATATGTAGATATATGCATAGCTTTATGAAACAAAAGCCAGGTTCTTGATGGTTTGGGCTGGTTGAGCTATTTGCCATTGAAAGAGATTTTAATAACCCCTATTAAATGCTACGATGAAACAATTTCCAAAGTATTCATTTAGCTTCATGTGTTGGCAATTGGTGAGAGTTGTTAGGAGGCAAAAGATCCTACAGAATCTTTTTTTTTCAATTGAATTTGACAATTTACATCTATTTTTTGTTTTCTAAAAGAGAAAGAACAATGTTATAGATCATCACATTACTCACAAATTCAGATTCTAGAATTTTAGATAATATTCTTGTTATGAGAAATCAAATTGTGGAATTGTAGTACAGATTTTAACATGCTTTTCATTGCTTCTCATCTGCAAGTATGAGAATGAAAAGAACTCCCATAGACTTCTAATGATTCAAATTATACTCTTCCGAAGAGAATATGGATAGAATTCTCAAAGGTAGCTTGTTTGAGACCATGGCTTACATTTGACACAATTCACTTTAGCACTTTTGAAATATGAACTTGATTTAAAAACTCATCCATTTATTGAGAACCAAACTTAACCGCCAGATGGTCTTAAATACATTCGGGTTTATATGATTGAACACCACTCAAATTGTTTTTTTGTGTGTTGCAGCAATGATCTGGGATGATCTGAAGAAGAAGCATGTGATTGAGCTTGAGTTCTCCAGTGAAGTGAAGAGTGTACGGTTAAGAAGGGACAGGTAAGATTATCCACCAATCATTTCAATTGTGCTTAATTGACCATTTGAAGCGATTAGTTAAAGAAGTCCGAAAGTGTCATGTCTGTTATTCCAATTTCTTGATAACTGTTTATTTAAATTCATCAAAATGTAATTTCTGTGTAACTGATACTATCTATTTTGTTTACTTGTATATTAATGATAAAAATATGAATGATAACAATAATATTCAGTTCTTATAATATAGTTGTCTATAGATTTGCATAACATTTACAACACTTTCATGGAATTGCTCATGTGTTGACTCAGACACGATGATTTTTAGAAAACTTCTGCCCAGTGTTTAATTCTTCATGTGCTGCATTATTTTTTAATGGAGATGATTAGATTGAACAGGACACAAGTTAAGCAAATTGGCTTTAAGATCATTCTCAAGTTACCATTTTTAAATTCCTAAATATCCATGCAAATGAGAAACTCCTATAGATGCCTTTATTTGTGAGAAAGTGCAAAAAGAACCATTAACGCTCCCTGAGCACAGAGAT
This sequence comes from Temnopleurus reevesii, assembly GCA_036244855.1. NCBI lineage: Eukaryota > Metazoa > Echinodermata > Echinoidea > Temnopleuroida > Temnopleuridae > Temnopleurus > Temnopleurus reevesii. The sequence goes on along the minus strand of BQKZ01006872.1, from coordinate 17,858 downwards.
ATGCAGGAAAGACACTTGGCTGGTGCTGGCATGGTAATTTGCTGTAAAATAATTATTCATTAGAGTACTGAAAGTTTGTTGTGCAAAATTAAATACATTGGATTACATTATCAAACTGGTGTATCTAGGAGAAACACATTTCTGTATTATCCAAGAATAATGTTTGTAGGAAAAATGAAATATGAATGTACAGTGTAGCAGATATAAACAGGCTGTGTAAGTTTATCCCTGTTCAACCAGTTTTCTGATAGTCATATTCAAACTACAGTACATTGCATAGTTTCTGCTGTCCAAAAGTGCTATTCCCTTTGAAGGAAAGAATATTTGAAACGTTAGCTTTGTTATTTTCTGCCAATATTATGTATGATGATAGGATAAGACTTGAATCAGGCATTTGAACATACACCAATTTCAAAGTGATTTCAGTTTGAGCACATAAACATGATCAAGCAAATCTTCATGACAGTTTCAGTTATGGCGAGCTGCCTGCATCAAGTATTAGTAATAATTGTAATTATGTCAAGGGGAGTTTCAAACAACATGAACTTTGCACTTTGCATTGATTTCACAAGCATGACAGTGTCAATGTCAGCACCGTGCTTGCAATTCTGGTTTCATTTGATATATTGACAGGTGCTAATGTAAATATTGATTTGGTGTCATACATTTTGTAAAATGTCTAAGGGTTAATTTTCTGGCGTATGTGTCATTTTCAATATGTGAAAAGAAAATCTGTGTATTTTTTCACCAGCGTTGTGATTGAAATGAACTTTGGCTCAGATTAGACATACATGTACTTAATTTGGTACATGTATTCTGACAAACTCTCTGGCAAGAATGCCACCAGCTTTATTTTCATTGCTCAAATAAATTAGGTATTGGGTTTTAGATTTAGTTTAAGGCAAGGAGTACATGAAGATGATGTACAAAGTATTGGCACGATAATGAAGAGAGCAATATTTGTTTTCCCTGCACACAGCTACTGGGAAAGCAGGTTTTGTGCAAATTTGATGTGATTAATAAATGTTTGTCATGTGTCTGCCATTGATTGATGTCACCATAGCCCAGCATGTGCTTAGCTTACCAAGGAAGTAGCCATGTTAGATGATCCAGAAGCCTAAATGGCCTCATAACAGACTTGATAGTCGATGTAGAGATAGAGAAATGTATTCTGCAATTCGCAATCAATACAGTCCACATTTATTTGGCAAAATAAAGATATACAAAATTACAAAGTTATGCCAGGATTGCTTGATAAGTGAGAAACTTGTAGGTTAGCAACCCCTTAAAAACTATTTGAATAATATTTTTTAGATCTCTTGTTAAGGTTGTTTAATATTGTAAAGATAATGAAATATTTAATTAAACTGAAATATACTCGGTGCATTTTGTATAAATGTTTGTGATTCCTATTTCCCCACATATTTAACCAGAAATACATTCATTTTCTCTTCTTTTTAAAATCTCACAGGATAGTTGTGGTATTAAAGTCTTTGATCAAAGTGTACACCTTCACACAGAACCCTCAACAGCTCCATGTCTTTGACACCTTTGCAAACCCTAAAGGTAAAGTATGCTCTCATTCAGGTGTAGATATATTTACATGATGTAATCCTGGATTGCTGTTAAGGCCTATAAGATAGTTTTGGTGGTCTCCTCCTAATGACCCTTAAAAATTAGCCAAACATTTTTTTCAGATTTCATTTCCTAATTCTTAAATACACATTTGAAAGATGGTATAAAAGAGTCATTTTGATTAGTTTAATGGCATGTCTTGTCCCCAGGTCATTGCTTTCTAATAGACAGAATAATACNCATGTAGATCAATATTACGCGCTAAATCTTGTGGGCGTGGTCAACTAGGCAAAAGATAAGAAGAAAGTTAGGAAGAAAGTTAAGAAGAAAGATAAGAACGTTTTCAGAATACCGATTTAGGAAAGTGACGTAGATAAGAACGAATTTAAGATAAGAACGATTTCAGAATACGGCCCCTGTGTATTTTTTTTCCACCAGGGTTATTCATGATTGGAATGAACTTTGGCTCAGTTTATTTGGTATTTTGACAAATTCTCTGGCAAAAAATGACACAAGCTTTACAGTATATTCATCCAATAAATTAGGTATTGGGTTTTAGATTTGGTTTAAGGCAAGGATTACATCAAAGTGGTGTAGTATTGGTAAGATAATAAAGAGGGCAGTATTTGTTCTCCCCTGCAGACGGCAAGGGGAAAAAGCATGTTTTGTGCAAATTTGATGAGATTGATAAATGTTTGTCATCTGTCTGCCATTCATTGATGTCACCATATATTTAGCCCAGCATGAGTTAAGTTCCCCATGGTGAATGTCGTCATATGAGATGATCTAAGCCTAAATGGCTCCATATTTTTATATTAACCCGAACAGACTTGACAACGATAATATGCATTTCTTATATAGCGCTAATTACATGTACCTCTGAGATAAAGGTCTCTATTAGCGCTCTACAATTAATGCTGCATAGTTCACATAGAGATAGAGAATTATATTTTGCAATTCAATTTACACCCTTCACACTTATTTGGCAAAATAAAAATACAAAATAACAAAGTTATACCAGGATTGCTCAGAAATTCAAATTCTTGTACATGTAGGTTATGAACCCCTTAAAACTATTTGAAATCAAATTTAAAAAGTCTCTTATCCAGGGTTGTTATTGTAAAGATGATGACAAATTTAATCAAAGTTAATTGCTATCAGTGCATTTTTGTATAATGTTTGTGATTCTCCATCTCCCCATATATATCTGACCATCTATTTCCCCACATAACAATTTTCTCTTTTTTTTTTTTAAATCTCACAGGATAGTTGTGGTGTTAAAGTCTTTGATCAAAGTGTACACCTTCACACAGAACCCTCAACAGCTCCATGTCTTTGACACCTTTGCAAACCCGAAAGGTAAAGTATGCTCTCATTTATATTTGTTTGTTATATTCTTCCATGCCCCCTGGAGGGGCCGCACAAGAATAAAATTCATTGTCATTGTCATTGTCAGGTGTAGATACATTTACATGATGTAATCTTGGATTGCTGTTAAGGCCTATAAGATAGTTTTGGTGGTCTCCTCCTAATGACCCTTAAAAATTAGCCAAACATTTTTTTCAGATTTCATTTCCTAATTCTTAAATACACATTTGAAAGATGGTATCAAAGAGTCATTTTAATTAGTTTAATGGCATGTCTTGTCCCCAGGTCATTGCTTTCTAATAGACAGAATAATACAATTGGAAGTGGATGAGTTCTTGGGTTCTGGCGAATCACAGGCTAAAAATTTCTGTCAAATTTTTCATATACATGTATAAATTGTTGTTAAACCTCAAAGAAGTACAAATAAAAAGAATTTTTCTAACAGACCAATGCTGTTTTTTTGCTGTTTTTTTTTTTTTTTAGTAATGTTAGACACTTCGGAGGTTATTTATTTTCCCAATTGGTTGTTTCTGAAAAAAATAATTTTGATATCATGATGAATTATAGTTTGAAAAAATTAGAATGGCAAAAGGCCTTTATCGTGTCTTCAATCACCATAGATTCCTACATTTTTGTATATCCTGCTTGTAATTATTTGCTTGTAAAATTATTTTTGTTTAATTCTGTTGTGTGAAATATATATGTTTATATTTCGTTAGCTATTATTCCCTATTTTCTATGCCATAAGTGGCCTGTTATAGAATGCTCAAGATATTTTAAATGAACAGTGTATGTACAAAGAAAAGAATGATACTGAATCAGTAGATACATAAAGGGAAAAATGAAATTTTTCTGTCTGTATTGTTAAACTATAATTATATCTGAGCACTTTCAAAATTTGAAATGGGAAATAATGAGTAGATTACTATTTTTCGAATTTCCATTTTTTTAAATCTCCCTCCAGGTCTATGTGTATTATGTCCAAACAGCAACAATTCCTTACTTGCCTTCCCGTCAACAAAAGTCGGTCATGTACAGGTCGTTGACCTTGCACAGACCGACAAACCTCCTCTTGATATAGCAGCACACGAGGGCGCACTAAGCTGTTTGACGTTCAACCATCAAGGAACACGATTAGCGACTGCTTCAGATAGGGTGAGTCAACTGGTGCAGGGTGATGTTTCACTAAGATGAGAAAGACTTTAAGATCGATTTCAAGGACCACTAGTATTATTTCTTGCGCTGAATATGTATAATATTATTAATCGTTATGCACAAGAATGGATACCAGTTGTTCCTATAGTCGTTCCTAAAATCTGTCTTATATTTGTGAAACGCCGCCTAGGATAAGAATTATTTTACAGCTATGAATTTGTATTACTACTTCCTAGAACATTGCTCCATAATTTTTAATGAAGTTTAAAAGTATCAATGTGGTTATATGTCATTAGCGCCAAACTGCTTTATTCCATAATTTGAATTAAAAGCTATCCATAGTAACTATCACCAATTTCAAAGAAGATTTGCAGTAACACCATGTGGTGTAGGATTATCTTTCAAGAAATAGTCCTAGTGCAATTGCAAATCTCTTTGAAATGTTTACTACACCATGCAAGAACCAGTTTTCTTCTCTCCAATTTTGTCAGGCATCATTTAATGTATGACTATTTTCTTGACAGCATAAACACTATGTAGCTTATTATATAATTTGTAAATATTGCCAATTTCTTTCCATGATCATTTCTGATTATTTGACATCGATGAGAACAAATTTTATATTCAGATTATATTGGCAATTTGCGAATTTGACAAAATATCAAATAGGTACAAAGATTGTATCCAAAAATCATAATTCTTTATTTAGTAATAGGGTTTTATAGGATACTGTTCAAAGGTTGATGAATTTATGTTTATGTTTGTTTTGTATAGGGTACATTGATCAGAGTGTTTGATACAAGTAATGGCCAACAACTCCATGAACTAAGAAGAGGGTCTGGAGGAGCTCAGATATACTGGTAAGACAATCTTTGTGATGATGATTATAGTGTACACGTCTGAATTTGCATCTACAGTCACCTCCCTATCAACTAGTAAGATGTTATCTTAAGACTTATTTCGTGAAAATTTCTTGGGACAAAAAAAGTAAGTTTGTGTTTATAATTCCAGGTCAAAAGTCATCTGAGGTCAGTTTTTCAAAATCCTGACCTGAAAATTCAGACTAGGTTTACATTAAAAAATTGCTATAAATTTTCATAAAACATGAACTATGTGGTTATTGTGCAATGCAAATGAGGTGTACAGAGTTTTGTGTCCAAGTTCAAGATCAAGAGTCATAGGAATCCAACCTAGAGATAACATATCTTGGTCATAATTTTAAAACTAGTCATCCAGTTTTCATTATTGAAAAGCTTGCACAATATTAGGCATCACATTTAACTTCCCATTCAAAGATCATGGTCATGTGGTGGTTTTGTATATGTAGATTATGTGGTCTTGGCCTCGCAAACATTTCCACTCTGTATCATGCACTATTATATGTGTACAAACACTGTAAAAGAATGTTAAGATAACGACACGCCTATGTGTCAAACTGATCCAAATTTGTGAAAATATCTATATGCTGAAATATTGGTTTATACAGTAAGATTTTTATATTGTCTCTTAGTATTGGATCATTACCCGGGATTGTGTTTTCATAAAGCTGTGCGTAGACTGTATGGAC
>BQKZ01006872.1:0-11674 GCA_036244855.1 Temnopleurus reevesii | reverse complement strand
AAAAAATGGGCAAATCAGTGGCAATTTCCAGAGATGTTGCCAATTTGATGACATCATCAACTGTCAAAATACTTTCAGGAATATTTAGGCCGGCCTAGATTTGTCGGTGTAAACACCCAATTTCGTGGAACCCGGTACCGCCTAAAATTGGGCCGGCGATGTAAACGGGGTCTTAGGCATCCCAGATAACTTTCCATTCAAAGATCATTATCAAAGGCCTGCCTTGTATCCTAGGCAATAACAATTTAGCCATTTTGATGTACTGTATAAGCTGAACATTTTGTGATGGTTTTGTATTTGCAGATTATGCGGTCTTGGCCTTTGCGAAAATATCCACTCTGTATCATGCACGATTATATGTGTACAAACACTGTAAAAAATGAAAAACAACAACACTCCAATCTGTCAAACTGATCCAAAATAGTGAAAACATCTGTATGCTGAAATACTGGCTTATACAGTAAGCTCTTTATATTGTCTCTTAGCATTGGATCATTACCTGGGATTGTGTTTCATAAAGCTGTGCGTAGACTGTATGAATGACCAGTGATCCTTTCTCGCGCTCTATGATGACTCCTCTCGCTGAATCGCACCTGGGAAACGTTCACCAGTCGTTCATACAGTCTTGCGTAGATCTACGCACAGCTTTGTTAAAAAGAACCCAGGATGGCATATTTTATACAGTGAAGACCAAATAACTACCATCTACAAATTACTAGATACAGGCAAGACAGTTATTCACTTGTCATTAAAGACAAATCATGGTGTCTACTAAATTGCATCCTTGTATTCTCCATGTCTTTTACAGTATAAATTTCAACCAGGAATCTACCATGCTGTGTGTCTCCAGCAGTCATGGGACTGTACATGTGTTTGGATTGGAGGCAGACTCACAACAGAAGAACAAGAAATCACAGTAAGAATGTAGTCTATTGTTAGAAACAGTTTTTTTTAGGAACCCTGGGTTGTGTTTCATATAGCTGTTGATCCTTACTTGCACTCAATGATAACGCCTGGCGCTGAATCGCACCAAAGAAAGGATCACCAGTCGTTTTTACGTTTTTCACAGCTTTATGAACCACAACCCTTGGGATTAATAATGGATGCAGTGTGTATTCAGCAGATCTTGAGCCTGTAATATAAAGAGATACATGTATAATTAATTTTGCAATGATTGTATCTCTTTAGTACACATTTTGCCATAGACATACGAGTAATATGTATTATAAGTTTAATTGCATCTTTTATGTTATGGGCCCCTGGCAAATAATTGGCTTATAAATTCAGATTCAAAGATTATGGCTTCTAATCTGAAGGGTTTGACGTTGATGGGCAATTTTCAATATTTTTTTCACTTGTTTCATCTTTTTTCACATCTTGATACATATTGTCATAAGATCCATCATCTCAATATTCAGATTTATTCAACTTAAAAATGGTAGTTTGATTCCTGACCTGTTTTACTCATTAGTCACTGAAAAACTTGAAAACAAATATTATGAATCTCTTTTAAATGAGCATAAGTGGATATCAAAGAAAAATCAAAGAAATGGAGATGGGCAGGGCACTTAGCAAGAAGAGGAGATAGCAGATGGACACATAAAATAATGGATTGGACCCCAAGGCAACACACCAGGAGAAGAGGCAGACAAAGCAGGAGATGGATGGACGACCTCAAAGAATTATGTGGTGTCACATGGAAAAGAGTAGCACAAGATCGAAAGAGATGGAAAATTGATGAGGAGGCCTTCCTTCAGCAGTGGAGTGAAACAGGCTAGATAGATAGATAGAAGTAGATACAAATTCAAGTATGCATATCATAATGATAATAATAATAACAACAGTCACCAATATGAACAGGATGAAGGAAGGTCCATGAAGTGTGTCAACCTTTGATATTAAACCTTGTTACAAATCATCAAAAGTTAGCTCCACAGATTATGCTATTTATGCTTTAATGTAGTGGTAACATTATTTGAAATGTTCTTGTTTTGTGTTTTACAGTCTGGCATCAGCCGCATTCCTGCCCAAGTACTTTAACTCAAATTGGAGTTTTTGTAAGTTCCAGGTCCCCAACACTGCTCAATACATCTGTGCCTTTGGGTCCGATCCAAACTCTGTCGTAGGTAAGGCAATCCCTTTCATTTGCTTGCATTTTTTATTTGAATTGTATTGATGATAATAATAATGATGATAATAATAATAATAATGCATGTCATTCATATTGTGGACATATCTGTGCTGCTGATTGCTCAAGGTGTTTTGTATTATTATTAACATGGCTTTAACCACAAAAATAATTGAAAAGGGTTATGTAAATGCACTTTGCAGCCTCAAAGCTGCAATTGTGTACAATTTTCGACAGAGTTCACCTCATAGTGTAAAAGAGAACTTGTTAGAAGGCATATTTCTTGTATAAAATCAACAATACAGTATTGACAAAACTAAAGTTACCATTGTCCCACAAATTCCCACGTAAATGCAAGTGTTTTGCATGGGCTTTAGTGGGACATGGTGTAAAACTGGAAACTTTATTTCTGTCCATACTGTAGACAAGGTAATTGCAAACCAACTGGAATCACAAAATTAACAGTTTACAAGTTAACATATTTTCATTGACAAATCTTTGCATCCTTTATAAACTGAAATATTTGCTGGGGTTCTGTTTTCCTGAATTTCACAACCATGAATTCGCCAAAATTTTCATTCATTTGAGAATTCTCATAGACATGTGTACAAGAATATTTTGAAACAAGGAAATAAAGTGTCTGTAATGTGTGAAAAGGTCTGAATGCAATGAATTTGCATAATTTTATGTATGCTACGGTATTGGCTTTTACACTAATTAGGCATTCACCATTTTAATAGTTTACTAAGGGGGTGTTATTCAAAGGTTGTAATTGATCGCAAGTTGCAGTTGATCGGAACGCGCCAATCAAAATCCTTATTTCATGCGCGTCTTGTTAAATGCGCATACTGTGCGCGAATGAAAATGCGCGTTACAATTTGCAAAGTTGCAGTCGATTTGCAGTTGATTTTGAGCAACACCCCATTAGTCCCATTAATGTCCATTTAATCCATGCACTTGAATGTTTGATTTCCTTCCAGTTATCTGCTCTGATGGAAGCTATTTCAAGTTTGTGTTTAACGCTAAGGGAGAATGCAGCAGAGATGTGTACACAAGATTCCTTGAGATGACCGATGACCATAGCTGAGATGACCGCACCTAAGACCATTCCTTCCTCCTCTTCATCAAAGGTCACTCTTCCAGTGGTCAGCTGCATATTCAGCCTACGTTGGCTGTACCTTGTATAAACATTTACTCTCACACAGATATTGGAAGATGAATCAGTGAATACTTAATCATACAACATTCTGCAAGAGTGTTATTTACAAATATCTGGGTCTTGCTTTAAATTTTAAATGTATTTGCCAACCGCCTGGAATGTTTATAGTGTTATGAGCAACAAAGAATAGCCATATGGCTGTTACTCTGTGGGAGAGACCATCTATTAGAGAAATCTTGAGTTTACAAGATATTAAACCTCGTTAATATTCCGGAATGTTACCACCTCTGATTGCAAAGACAAAATATGAAATTTTTGCATTCAATTGTATGGATTAGACTTTCTTACCTTCATCACATAGTCGAGACAATCATAAAAGTGATCATTTTTTTAATGAAAATATTCTTAAACCTACCCAAGAATGTTATTCAGAAATGGAGGAACCAGATATATTAATTTGAAAGGATACAAAGTAATGATTAGACCTTTTTATATCCAGCTATATTCACCATTCAAGCTAAAGAAAATTATAAGTTGAAAGAAGCTCAAAAACTTGGTTTCAGCTTTCTGTCTATTAAGTATTGGTTCAAGGTTACTGACTGCACAAATTATATCAGATCTTGATGTTCTGTCTTATGCTCCCAAATTATGATGACTGCTTGTAATGGTTTACAACCATGAAAGCATTGTTTATAATTCGTGGTCTAGGTGTAATGTCCTTGGAATTCAATCACGGCAATCCGGGATCGATTCCCATTCCCAGCAGTAATTTCTTGTGGCCAGAAATTTATGCACACAAGACACCCTCACATGGGTGCTATTTGGGTACTGGTAGGAAACAACTGTCCAATGGTTGGTTTAGCAGTGCTGCCTTACAGGCAACTTGCTATGAATCCAGTAACCTGGCAGTATTAATGTGAGCACTTTGTCAGTTAGGATGGTAACTTGTAAAATGTCTTATAAGACCCATAATTATTATGAATATTAACAGCTATTCAGCGTCAAGTATTTTGTAAAGGTTACATATTATGATGGAGATGTGATCAGTGGTAAGTTTTATGCAACATGCCCTGCTACTTGGTCAAATGAATATTCAAATCTGTTGCATACTATTTCTTTTGCTTTGTAGACTTTTGATTTGATGGTTCCTGGACATTTCTTTGACTAATAGTCTTCTTATCCACCTGCATATGATGGGTTTGTGTTATAGGGGCCTTAGTGATGGGATATTGAAATACAGGTAACTCTGCATAAGTCGAATCTCCTGGGACCACACAAATTTGTTAGACTGAAGTGAAATTCAACTCAGAAGATGTAAATAACACAGGTTTTATGCCATTTGGTGAAAAAAAATTATTTCAACTGAGGCAATTATTCAACTTAGACAAGTTCAACTTAGGCAGAGTTGACTGTAGTTGCATTTTGAAAAAGAAATAAATTGTAAGATCTATCATAATTATAGCAAAACTAGTTAAGATAAACCTGTCATCATGACAACCTTCTGAAATTTTAGGTTTGAAATGGGAATATGAATACAGCGATGCCAACCATTCCTGAATGAGCATGAGGTGTACGTAATATTTTCATATGAATTTAGGATTTCATCGTAAGTGACTGGCTGAGTTTATGGTTATTGTTGTCATGTTTACTCTCACTTTCGTTCAGCTATGGCGTTATTCACATTTTTATGTGTACCTTGGCATGTGCCGCAATGGTTGGCATCTATGAGAAAAGCTGAACAGCTCAAACAAATATGTTCTCATGAGATAACTTACAGAGCGAAATATTTTCTCCAAGTGACACTTCAGATATGAATGCCCCCATCACATATTCATTATTCCCTATTGGCAACTGTAAAGTTATTTTTTTTTGTTTAAGATACATTTTTGCTACTTATTCCTTAATTTGCTATTACAGTTCCTTTACCATATGTTAAAATAATTTGCTGTATATATGACAAAATCTTTTTATATTTTTATATTGCCGCCATGTAGGTGCCTATACTGTACCTGTTCTTTTTTTTCATTTTGATTGCTTCTATTTTCAGTCAAATTGAAATTTCTTCTTCAAGATCAANTGTCTATTAAGTATTGATTCAAGGTTACTGACTGCACAAATCATATCAGATCTTGATGTTCTGTTTTATGCTTCCAAATTATGATGACTGCTTGAAATGGTTTACAACCATGAAAGAATTAGTTTAGGTTTTATGGTATAGATGTTATGTTTTTGGAATGCAAACACAGCAATCCAGGATTGATTCCCCTTTGTAGCAGTAGTTCATTTTGGCAAGAAATTTATCCACACAAGACATCCTCACTTATGTGCTATTGGGTACTGGTAGGGAACAACTGTCCAATGGTTGGTTTAGCAGTGAAGCTTAACAGGCATCTAGCTTTGAATCCAGTAGCCCAGTAATATTAATGTCGGTTATGATGGTAACTGGTAAGCGTGATGTAAGAATTCATAATTATTATTATTAACAGCTATTCAGCATCAAGTATTTTGTAAAGGTTAGAGATTATGATGGAGATGTGATCAGTGGTAAGTTTTATGTAAAATGCCCTGATACTTGGTCAAATGAATATTCCAATCTGTTGCATATGATTTCTTTTTACTTTGTAGACTTTTGATTTGATGGTTCCTGGACATTTCTTTGACTAATAGTCTTCTTATCCAGCCGCATATGATGGGTTTGTGTTATAGGGGCCATAGTGATGGGATATTGAAATACAGGCAATTCTGCATAAGTCGAATCTCGTGGGACCACAGAAATTCGACTCAGAAGATGTAAATAACACAGGTTTTATACCATTTGGTCAAAAAAATTATTTCAACTTAGGCAATAATTCAACTTAGACAAGTTCGATTTCGGCAGAGTTGACTGTAGTTGCATTTTGAAAAAGAAATGAATTGTAAGATCTACCATAATTATAGCAAAACTAGTTAAGATAAAGCTGCCATTATGACAACCTTCTGAAATTTTAGGTTTGAAATTGGAATATGAATACAGCAATGTCAACCATTCCTGAATGAGCATGAGGTGGACGTAATAGTTTCATGTGAATTTAGGCTTTCATCATAAGTGACTGGCTGAGTGTGTGGTTATTGTCGTCATGTTTACTCTCACTTTCGTTCAGGTATGGCGTTATTCACATTTAAATGTGTACCTTGGCATGTGCCGCAATGGTTTGCATCTCTGAGAAAAGCTGAACAGCTCAAACAAATATGTTCTCATGAGATAACTTACAGAGCGAAGTATTTTCTCCAAGTGACACTTCAGATATGAATGCCCCCATCACATATTCATTATTCCCTATTGGCAACTGTAAAGTTATTTTTTTTTGTTTAAGATACATTTTTGCTACTTATTCCTTAATTTGCTATTACAGTTCCTTTACCATATGTTAAAATAATTTGCTGTATATATGACAAAATCTTTTTATATTTTTATATTGCCGCCATGTAGGTGCCTATACTGTACCTGCTCTTTTTTCCCTTTTGTTTGATTCTACTTTCAGTCAAATTGAAATTTCTTCTTCAAGATCAAGATAGGAAAGATGACGTCAACAGTATTGGTTTTCTTATCGTCGATGGGCTGAAAACACCTCGTATCTCAAAAAGGAGAAATGTTCAGGGGAGCCTTAAAACATGGCTGTCTTAATTAACACTATAGTGAATGGGACAAAGGACTATGTACTGTGCCACAGACACTCACTCTTTCAAAGTAAAGCCTGAAATTTATACTGGACAAAGTGCTCCACCCATGGTACAAGGTTACTAAAAAACGCAATTTTCACAAAAAGTTAGTTACGAGGTTTTTTCAGCGCACCGACGTAATGATAATGTTTGTATTATTTTCAACAATGTAAACTATGAACATTTGAAATATTATTATTTCCCCTCATTTACAAGGCTCTATATTCAAAGATTATATACTTTTTTCTCTAATCGGTTTTTGTGAGCTTGATATTGGGATTATCATTCTTTTCCACATGAAAAAAAAAACAACCACTGTGATTCATTCATCTATCACGAATATTTAGATGATCAACAAAGACAATCAAATTCATATTAAATGCACAAACTCTGTCGGAATGAAAATGAGCTTTCCTAGTTGCAACTGATGTGCTTTTGATTTGCATTTGACTGCAAATTTCTAGCCACAATCAAATAAAGCTATCACTGTGGGCAGAAGAGACAAAGGAAATGGACAAAGTAAACAACTTCATTCAAGCCGTCATTATAGTTCCGTGAACACAAAAGAAATTAACTTTCTTGCTCATTCAACTGCGATGCCTGTTCAACATTTCTCTGCAGAACAATAATAATAATAATAATAATAATAATAATAATGCGTCTTATTTACCCAGGGTAGTTGCTTCAGTTCATTAACTATTCTCCCAGCGAGCCCTGCAATAACATAGAGCTATTATTATCCAGGTTTATTGGATTCAAGCTTCCAAGCATACTATGTATTTCCAATCCATGGGAAGTATTCCGGCAGGCGCTTCAAGGCGCTCAATGCTATATTGACCATGTTATTGTCACTTCCATCAGGTCCCCAATCACACCTGGGTAGAGTGCAGCACAATGTGGATAAATGTGGATACACTACGAGTAGGAAATTTCTTTTGTTTGCATCTTATTGTGAATGCTTGAATGGAAATCTTTTGCTTTGTCCAAATTCTTTATCCATTCTCCTCAAAGTGCATGGATACATTGATCCATGATTGGAAATGATAAATGCTCATGTTTTTCACAAAGGAATCACATGCAACATAGAGAGCTTTTATATGGAGCCACATCAAAATCTTAAATAATGATTCCATTTCGAATTCCATGATGATGATTTTTATGTAATTGTTTTGCTTCCTTGTTCAGTATTTTACATCATAAATTTGCTTTATTACAACTGTTCAAAAGTATGATTTGTAAATATTGATTTTGCTACGTAATGTGCCTTTCCATCCCATCTCTTCTTGGAATTCAAATATTATTTCTGTCTCATAGGGGGTGTTGCTCAAAAGTTGTAATTGATCGCAAGTTGCAGTTGATCGGAATACGCCAATCAAAATCATTGTTTCATTCGTGTGTTGTTAAATGCGCATACCATGCGCAAATGAAAATGCGCGTTAGAATTTGCAAAGTTGCAGTTGATTTGCAGTTGATTTTGAACAACATCCCCATAGTGTGTATGTTGATGTATGACAAACATTATTCAAACTTGTTTATGCTCATCACTGGTACACAGAAAAAATCATCTTGTTACAAGTGAGAAAAAAAATCATACTCGGATTCATGCTGGTAATAGTGGGAAGATAATCTTTGTAAACTATCATTGATTTTCATTGAGGCAGTGTATTTGAAGGAATTTTATGGAGTTTATGTTGTCATGAATGTGTGTTTACTGTAATGACAGTGAAGTAAAATGAAACGGCGTAATTAAACATTTTGTGTACATTTATTTGGGAGAATCCATTACCTGGTTAATCAGAAAGATTAAGGCAAAGATGAATTGGTATTGTTGTGTACATTGAATGTTGGACAAAGTTTTTTAAATGAATGCCTATCTTATTGCAGATATACCAACCTGTATGAAATATGTACCAGATCAGAAATATGAGTGCAAATAAACAAGAGGTGAACCATATGTTTCCTTATGAGAAAAAAGTGCGAGAATAAAGACTTCAGTCATTTGCTTGGAACTTAGATAGCAATTTAGCTGTTCATGAGAATAGATCTCATTTTTTTCCCTATTTGGAATCCTTTTCTTTTTGTTTCTTTCCGTTAAATTAATGGATATCAATGATGTGTGTCAAAGAATGTCTGCCTTTTTATGTCCAGATGGATGTAATTTTGAGATTGTTCTGACCTTGAATATTAGGTGACAGAAACAAGTATTTGAAATACATACACGTATGTTTATAGTTCATGTTGTCATATTTCGTATGCATATGTAAGCTTTAGAATTATTCTATTATAACAGTACAACATCCTGTAAAAATGTGTTGCATGAACAAGATTATCAAAACCTAATGGCCCGTATTCCAATAGCGAGGTTTAAGTTAACCCTAGTCTAAATCTNGTTTACCAAAAGAACATACCAGCCCATGCGAGATGTCCTATCCTCCGGATAGCATCAACAATGAGATCGGGGTCTGTTCCTACTCCAAGATCTTTACTGGCCATTAGAATCTCTCTCTTGTATCGATTGATCTCAGAATCCCATGGGTTGTCACCTCGCCCATCTCCATGGGATGCAAATGTGTTCCATGTTTTCTCGACACCTTGGACGACGGCTCGTCGCACCGACTTGAACATGATGAATCAGGCGAAATCAACCTTCTTGCGAATGTTATAAAAAGTGAGAAAATGGGGATGAAATCATTCTCAACTTCTCTGGTTTATAAACACCGCGCGTAGGTCACGCGTGTTATGCGCAGCTGATGACTACGCGCCTAGTAGCCACGCCCATTGATTCCACATTGTCACGCCCATCCACGCACCACCACGCCCCTCGTCGCTGCAAATGCCTTCCTCCCACCGTATATAGGGCTCGTGTCTTCTTCTTCTTCTTCTTCTTCTTCTTCTTCTTCTTCTCCAAGTACTATTTCCATAATTAGTTGGTTGTATTTATCGAACAAACTAGGTCCGAACTAAAAACTAAGACGTTAATGGCTGCATGTGCTCAACAATTATTGAAGACAGGCCCGCAAACTAGGATTTTTGTGGAAGGGTTATGGTATGGTACTTTATTCCCAATCGTTAAAAAGACATATAATATACAACATGATACGAAAAAAAGAATACATTTGGCAAATTTACATGTGAACAAAAACATAACTTGCAAATAATAAGATTGGCTGGATTGCCCTTTCAGAAGAATTAAAATAAATACTTATGTTCTTCCTAGAGGTCCAGATATACAATATAAATAATTATGATACATACAAAAAAGTTATGATACATAACAGTATGGTATGTGGTCGCAGAATGTGAATCCAAGCGGTGGATCAATATTGGGGTGTTTTCTTTTCTCCAAAGGATCCAATCACCCAATAGGAACCAAACGCCTATATGACACCGCGCGCCGCAGCGCCAAAAGCGTTCAAAGACCACTGAACTGTAAACTTAAAAATTCTTTAAAACCGCCGGATACGAATGATACGAATCACACAATAAATGACTCTTCTGATAATATCTTCAAGAAGTGGAATAATATTGAATAAGAATGGAGAGCTTGCTTTATATTGTAGCGCCCAAGAAAGTGTCGGGTGAGCGATTTTATCTTGCATCCTGACTTTTGCACCATATATATAAAGAAAATTTTGGCATCAAATTGGCAACATGTCTGTAATTTTTCACCAAGTAGCTATTCCTCTGAAATTAATAACTTTTTTTTTATCACTGGTCCGACTTTCTTCAAACTACTTTTGTTCTGCTCACCGATTTTTTTTTCTGCTCCTGTTAAAAAGAAATTATTATTTAGGGGATAGACTCTTCTTTTAAGCTTTAAATCAGAACACTTGAAGGTCATGAAAAGCAATCAATGTACATGCATGTAAATATTCCGAGGTAAGCAAATATACAATTTATTTGACCGGATGGCAACATTTTTCATATTCACTTGAACAGTAAACAAAATGATGAAAAGAGAAAATAAGAACAAGTTAGATTTATCGTCAGCAAATTAATCATGTTGAACTGCAGACCTACCATTCTTATGGGTCAGTTAGCATATAAGTGGGTGTAAGAAATAAATCAGTATCCAGGCATTATCATTTTGAAACGTTTCTTGTAAATTATCAGAACCGAGGGACTTGGAATATTTTCTATCTTCTTTATTTTTGTCTCGATGTAAATATAAATTGTTGAAAGTCGGTATAAACTTCGGTTTCACTTTGAGCTTTGATAATGTGACAAGGCAGAAAACCCCAAATCCACCCACAAAATACCAGAGCCAACCCAAACATTACCCTCCAATCCCGACTGGGGACCTCACCGACACCAGATCAGAGGAAAACAAGCAATTATTACCTACAATCACGGGAAATCAATCATTTTGAAATACTATTTTTCCAATTGATACTGTCGTGTTGATCCTCATCACGTCTTACCGTTCAGACGACTAGGGTTGAATGATATGGTTTGTACTAAATTATGTTGAATCTAAAATTGAATCTGAATAAAACAAAAATATGAAGGAAGATGATGGCGGTGATGATGACAACAACGATGATAGTGATGATGATGATGATGATGATGATGATGATGATGATGATGATGATGATGATGATGACGAACATGATGATTGTAGTGGTTAGTGGTAGTGGTGGTTATGGTGGTGGCGGTAATGATGACGGTGATTATGAGGATGGTTGATG
>BQKZ01006871.1:0-11590 GCA_036244855.1 Temnopleurus reevesii | reverse complement strand
AACTTTGTTTTAAGTATAATTTTATACCTTAAACAGTCATTTTCTTTTTTTCTGGTGAAAATGTATTAATGTACATATTCATGTTCAGCTGTTTGTTTTGTTATGGAAAAAATGAAAGATACAGAATAAATGAATAAATGAATAAATGAAATGGCACGCTCACTTCCGGGATCCATCTTCTAAATACAAAAAAAAAATATTGATTTCGTTGTATATTATCTTTCGAAAGAACGACACGATACGGATTTAAATAATATTGTAACAACGAGAACACAACTTTTTAATAAGAACATGTTTCGAAGTGGCATCACTTCATCAGCTTAAATAATACTGACAAGTTAGGGTTTATTTAGCATTTAAGGCAATAAACAATATGTAAAGAATGTGATTTCATGGCAATTGAACCCTATAATGAGGTACAGTATAACGTATCGAGAGGAATGAAAACATTAAAGTTCAAGTAGAGGACAGTTACATGACAGTGAATCTGAAGAGAGAGCACTTAAGGCATGCAGATTCCTATCTTAGGTGACAACTCCATTCCCATGATTCCCTTTGTCCGGTTTTAGGATAACGATTTGTTTGTTGTTTCTAAAGTTCTTAAGAGTCCTAAAGTCCTTATATAAGTGCTCTCATTGAGTTAGATCATTAAATTGGCAAGGGGTACTATTATTAAAAAAAGGTTGATCTGTATTGATGTACTTTTGTATTATACCATTATCATCACCCTTTTCACTGAAAGAGAGTCCAAATGTGTTTCATATATTTTACAATATCTTTTCTTCATTTTTATGTTGGCTTGCCCGTGAAAGAGAATTGGAATGCGCAATCACCTGAATTGAAATACCTTCATTGATCCACATATTTCCTTTTGTTATTTACAGAACCAGCTCTGAAACATGATCTAGAAAGGTGAACAAACTTGACTCTTGTGATGTCACAACATGAATATATGAAACACATTTGGGCCCTCTTTCACTGAAAAAGGTATTGATAATGGTATTACATCAATACAGATCAACTTGTATTTTCATAATAGTGGACCTTTAATGGTTTTAATGTTTTTATTCTGTATCGATGTAATAGCATTGTCTGTTCCATCCACGAATAACATCATTATGGAGCTGCATAATCATAACCAAGCAGCAACATATAAATTAATGTTATTACAATAAACATTAGAATTGTACGAAAATGTCAAGTGCGCCGTGAATGGCAGCCGGGCTAAAGCCAGGGTAATAATAACATAAAGCGCCTTGAGCACTCAGCAGAGTGGATACGTGCGCTATATAAATTGCATCTATTATATACAAAAAGCTATAAAAGTTGGTAATGATGAATCCGTAAGGCGAAAATAAGAGTTCGATGTTTCGGTCATCTATATAGCTGGTCATATGCATGTGAAGAAGGAATGTCAATTTTTTGACGAGCGTCAAACTAAAAACAAAATATTACATATAGGATATCATGCACATGATGGGACCAGCGTTTAACAAGCACTGCTTCAAGCTGGTTCCAATTTCATTTTTTTTTTTATTTACTATTAATCTTTGAATAACATATCCGTACTAAGATCACAATTATGTTGTCTATGATTTCTGACTTTGGTTTACTTATTATCGTTTAATATCGTTTCCGTACTTATATAACTATACAAGTATGTTGTTATTTTGTCGCATCTATTAATTCTGTATTTTTGTTTGCTTGTTTGTTTGAAAAAAAATGAAATAAAACGAATCTTGAAATCTTGAATTAATAATGCCAAAGGGAATGGAATTCACTGCAATACCTTTTGTGTGTCCAGGATGTGGAATTAGGATATTTTCACACGTTTTGGCGCATTTAACTTCGAACATATATGCCAATCACTATACGGTGCGCTAAATGATTCGCACACCGGCTCATGCACCCACACAGAATGGGCCGAGTGAGTGGTATTGTTTGCGGTGTGTGAGGCACATTCATTTTGTACGTGAAGCATGTTGTGTTGGGGAGAACGATGCTGTCGTCATTTTTAATTTTGCGATAATTCACTTCTTGATCGATTTAATAAAAAGTCTATGAACATGTTCTAATTTGTCATTGAAAAATTGCATTATTGTTATTGTTTTACTGCGGCTCACAAAGTAGTTGAATATCTGAAGCGCCATCTCTCCCAAAACTAGCTGATTTTTTACTGGTGTGATTTTTTAAAAATATTTCCCTTTTTCATCGGACGATTTGACAACACTATTCATCTGTCGCGCGATATGTGGATGTCAATTGGGTTAGACAGAAAAATCTGACTCTCGGAGGGTTTTTTTAACGATTTCTGACTTTTGGTGGTGCCCCCTCCATTATGAGGAAGGATGCGTAGCCAGGCGATAGCCTCAGCGAAGCAAATCCTGATCGAAATAGACCCGTTTTATCGGTCTATATTGAGGAAGGATGCATAGCCAGGCGATAGCCTCAGCGAAGCAAATCCTGATCGAAATAGACCCGTTTTATCGGTCTACAATTGGGTATGCTTTTACGTTCAATTACCTCAAGTTATAGAGCTTCAAAGCTGCAAAATCGAGCTGAATTGATAAGAAATCAAGTGTGGAGTTCACTAACCAGAAGGAACAGTACTTTCAGTAAGTACGGTATGATGTATTTTCCACGTTATGCTTGTATGTCAGCCCCACGTGTCCCACATGTGCATTTCGACGTTGTGTTCTTGTGTTCTTGTGTTCTTGACAGTCCTACTTCACACAGTGCACTGCAGTGCTTGATTGTGCTTGCTTGTTTCATGAAGGCTAGGTTCTTCTTAACCGGCATCTCATATTTACCTTTGGTTTATTTAGATACATACAGTATGGTCGGAGGATTAATGTTAGCGACCAGATGCGCGTGATGACTGACCTGTTCATGTCTCATGACTTGATCAATGACAATTCAATTGAATGATGTATTCAATTTGTGTACAATCCTATGGAAGCATGCGGTAGTGCGTCGGCGATGATATTTGCACAAGATTCGACCAACAAACATTTGGTAAAGTTGGCTCAAGTTTACACTTTTAATACCAAAATCAACTAAATTTTCAAAATATTTCTTGAAATATTGAAGGTGGGGAAAGAAAATAACATTTAAAACCATTATTCTGTTTATAAAATGTAATAGTTAATGCAAACCGCTTTTGGACTTGTGTGGTGGATGGTTACCTGTTAGTGTTTGCATTTTTGACGATGTTTGCAATATTTACATGGCGGGCGCAGACAATCTGGTCGCTATTCTCCGGGTCTGCCGTGCCATTTACAACATGTTTATAACAGTTAACACATGATGGCTCTTTTCATTGGGACAAATCGTTGGTATGCATTCAGCAAACCTTATAAATGGTTTTGGCTGTAATAAGTAGGACCCCTAATAATATACAATTATCAGTAATTAGCATAGGCTTAACAACAGAGCCGCCAGATTTGTGAAAGATTAGGGTTGAGGGCTCATATCTTTACCTACAAAATTTGTGCCAGGTGCTCATCTGTTAGAGCCAAGACATATTGCAATAATTGGAGAAATTTGTGAAACTGAATTGTCCAATCCCTTGTTTTCTTTTCAGATAAGGACACAATGTCGGAAGATAACATATGGTAGTGCTACAAAACGTGCTTGTGTGCGAATAGGAACACATAATGGCTCCTCTCAATAATGGAGGAAATTTGTTAAACGAAATTGTGCAATCCCTTGTTCTCTTTGCAGATAAGGACATAATGTCGGAAGATAATGGTAGTGCTACAAAACGTGCTTGTGTGCGAATAGGAACTCATAATGGATCCTTTCAATAACTGGAGAAATTTGTTAAACGAAATTGTCCAATTCCTTATTCTCTTTTCAGATAAGGACATAATGTCGGAAGATAATGGTAGTGCAACGAAACGAGCTTGTGTGCGAATAGGAACACATAATGGCTCCTTTCAATGATTGAAGAACTTGTTTAACTGAATTTTCCAATTCTTTGTTTTCTTTTCAGATAAGGACACAATGTCGGAAGATAATGGTAGTGCAACGAAACGAGCTTGTATGCGAATAGGAACATACAGTGACTCCTTTCAATAATTGAAGAAATTTGTTAAACTGAATTGTCCAATCCCTTGTTTTCTTTTCAGAGAAGGACACAATGTCGGAGGATAATGGTAGTGCAACGAAACGTGCTTGTGTGCGAATAGGAACACACAATGGCTCCTTTCATTGTGACGAATCGTTGGCTTGCTATATGCTACAGACGTTGCCACAGTATAAAGATGCAGGTAAATATAGTGATAATGACACGTAGAGGGCATGTTTGCAAAATGTTTCAAAGTATGTATGTTTGTGTAGACAGCCTTAGCACTAATGCACTATTGTTTTGCCTCCAAATAAAGCTCCATAAAACTACATCAAGCTAAAGCTTTTTTATAGAGGTAGGGTTTGTGAAAGTGGTCACGTAATTTCATAGTGGGGTTTTGGGGTATGAAGTGGGACTTGTGGAGCAATACATAAGAGTGGAGGCAATGGAGGGATACTATAAAGAGTTGTGGTGAAACAGGGTGATAGTTTGGTGTTATTTCACCTTGAGTATAAGTTATATATACAGTTGGCTTGCCATAGTCAGCTGGGCCCATTCAGTCACCCATACTCTGAGGTATACCACGCCCGATTGCACATGCAACAGAAGGTATATAAAGGAGCCTGAACCCAGGCTCAGAGAGCAGTTTACCCCGAGGAACCAGTGTACAGCAGTCTCCAAGAAGCAGTCGCCAGAATCGTCGCGCCGAGCTGCCGACTGCAAGATGTCATCGGGGATACTACCAAGCCAGGATCCTGGATGTTCTTACTCCTTTACTAGGATACTTGGGATTACTTATATTACTAGCTACGGTGAGCGGTCTGCTGATACCACGGCCACTTCAGAGGTTTTAATTATTAGATAGTCGTTTGCACAAATCAACAGCGTCCCTTATTCATATGACTCTGCCAACTTTAAGTGATGCCAGAGGCAGTATGTATTGGGGTTGTCAGTCTGTCAAAAAAAGGAACTTATTGAAAACCAGTTACCAACATAATACGTTGTACCCAAACAATATTATATTTATAAAGGAAAATTATATTTATTTCTTTGGTATAATTAAGATCATTGGAACTAGATACATCAGCAAAGCAGTGTTGAAAATATTTACAATCTTTTCATAAATTCAATACAGTATAAAAAGGATTTTGTTTATTTTTCTTTATTTTTCTTTAAATCATGATTTACTTTCACAGAAATTGTTCGAACCAGAGACCCAGCTGTCTTGGATACATGTGACATTGTAGTCGATGTTGGAGGAGTGTACGATCCAAAACGACATCGATATGACCACCATCAAAGGTCTGTATTTGAAATGCATTTTATCAATGGAATTATTGATAATTTTGCTCCAAGTGCGTTTGCTATTTATTTATTTATTTATTCATGTTTTATTTACAACAAATTAAAAATAAAACAAAGGGTAGAGGGAAGTCCGATTCAGTAAAGAAACTGCTCTACCACGGAGCCCTCTACCCATACAGATACATGTACATATACAAACATTATATACTATTTGTTTTGTAATGATACGGGGCTTTATCAAAAGTTTAAGACTTGGTGGTAAGCATAATGGTTCCCCTCCCCCCCCCCCCAAACCCCATTCATGTAGAAGCCCGGAAGTAAAAAATGATTCAACACAACTCTTTGTTTGGCGGCATTTGCCTGTGAGCTTAACAAAGAATCATGTTCAATCGTGGTGCTTCCAGGCTTCTACGTACATGTATGTGACTGGGCTTGAAGTCGAATAATTGCAATCAGTAATTTTCAGGAACCTTCGTTATTTACTTGAGATAAGTCCAACAAATTTTTGTGGTCCCAAAATGATTCTACCGAGGACTCGACCTGTTTGAAAAGATGAAATGAATATAAAATCCTTCATTTTTTAATCCTACATTTACATATTATGACAAAGAGAAAGATTAGGTTCTAAGGAATGCACCATTCTAAGTTGACTATTTGTTTTCAGAGGAAGGATCTATAAGAATAGAAAAGATAGATATCCCTAAGTTAGGGGGTGGTGTTCAAAAGTCGCAATGATCACAAGTTGCAGTTGATCGGAACGTGCCAATCAAAATCTTTCTGTAGATCATTTTCATTTTGTTATTATAACTTCCAACTATACCACAAACTCTCTTCATCATCCTCAATCTCTTAGAACATTCAGCGACACCATGAACTCACTGGACTCCACCATGCCTTGGACCATTAAGTTGAGCAGTGCCGGTCTTGTCTACTTCCACTTTGGCAAAGAGGTCATACATCGTATGCTTGACCTTTCACCCGATGACCCAAACGTGACCTCGATCTACAACAAGGTTTATGATAACTTCATGCAAGAGGTGGATGCCATAGACAACGGGGTCAACCAGACAGATGAGAAACCGAGGTGAGAAATCTTAATTTTTCATGACTCTTTCAGAGGTTTTTCCTTGAACTTTGACCACATGATGACCTATGCAATATTGGGTCGAATATACTTTATACACGTTTCAAATTATATATTGGAAATGGAGACAGGCTACAAGAAATGCTGAAAAAAGTTGAGGAATGTTTAGGTTTCATGATCAGAGAAATATAATTACTTCAACTTTGCCTGAATGCCCAGGGCAACAAAAGTGAGCCATTTGGTAAGTAAATAAAAAAGGCATATAGAAATTGTGTTTAGGCCATTAATTTGAGAAGCCACATGTGGTGTCGGGCAAGTCTAGCAAAAAGATCTTGTAGCACCCTGCTATACACTGTAATTCCTTTCTATATGTGTGGCTTTTAATGATTTAGAGAGAGAATTGAAGTTTATATGAGATGTTTATAGTTCAATTCTCAACATCTACCCCATAACAAAAATGATAATTTTTCTTCTATACTTTTCTCTTCCGTGCTTAGGTATGCTATTTCTACAAACCTAAGTGCAAGGGTTGGGCACTTAAATCCACCGTGGAATGATGAGAACCAAGATTTTGAGGTGAGAATCTTTGATCTCTGGCCGTTATTAAAGGGGGAACCAACCCAAATTCGACAGACTCTCATTCACTCAGTATACAAAACTTCACGTTTTCAACAAAATGACAATTTTTGGTTGGGGTATAGCATTTCTTTATCAATTCTGCATGTATTTTGAGAAGAATCATGTTGCAACCTTACTCTAAATTTTACAATAGTCCATTTCTTCTCAAATTCTTTGTACAAAGTGAATGAGGAGTTGTCGGACATGATGTTGCAGATTCCGTTGTTATTGCCGATCGCACGGATCCCCATAAGCGACAGTGATCGTCAAATCTCTGTGACTTTGAAAATTCATAACTTTTGAAAGGGTTGTCTGATTTTCCCCAAATTTTCACAGTTTTATCCTCTGATTTTTCTTCATTCAATGAGAGCACAATCATTCCAAGGGTTGGTTCCCCTTTTAATGATAATTATAATGTACTGTATTTATAACGGGCATATCACACACTTGTCTCTGTGTGCTGATTAAGAGCGATGAAAAGTGAAACTATAGTAATTGAGTTAGTGTCCTCGCCAAATAATCAAGGTTACACATTAAATTTAACATTAAAACTTTTGCAGAAATAGGTTTTCCAAATGGCTTTTTAACAGCTTTCTTCTTCTTTCTTATGAGTATTTAGTATTTTATGCCAGTTTTTGAAGTTTGGTAACCCAGAGGAGCTGGGTATTGCAGAGGTTTGACAGATCAGTCATCCCATGGTTGGAGTACAACTCTGAACATGTTCAAAGGCTTCTTTGTAGAATTGTCATCTTTATATCATAAGGATCACATACACACCAAATATATCCATATAGAAATAATTGACAAGAAATGGTAATAAATAATTGATAATGACTGGTTGTTTTTTGGTATTTCAGTGAGTAAAAGGTGGGGCGGTTCTGGGCGGTTCAGTTCAAAAGTGATCATTTCTGGGTTTTTTTTTCTCTTTTCACAGAGTGGTTTCAAGAAGGCTGTAGCATTAACAGGAGCCGAGTTCACAGACAGAGTAAACTACTACGGAAAGGTGTGGCTACCGGCAAGGAGTATCGTGAAGACTGCGCTAGAAGATAGATTTAATGTGAGTATGATATGGCAGCATTGTTCCAGGCTTTATTTAGAAAAAAGATGCTGGAATGATATGTTCTCAAAAAGTTTTCAGCTTGTGAAAGCATCATCTCCTGAAAGTAAAAACTCACATCAAAAGGTCATGGGCTCAAGTTCTAAAAATCATAGAACATTTTTTTTTCAGCTGAATTTCATCTGAGTCGTGCTACTTTATACAAAGGTGTGTATCATAATTGATACCGTCCAAGGCTAGACTTGAAATAGAAATGACAGTGATGGTGATGATGAAGATGACGATGATGACAATGATGATGATGATGAGGAGGAGGAGGAGGAGGATATTGGTAATGATATTTGTTATGATGATCGTGATGATGATAATGATGATGAGGGTTATAATTATTACATTAATGAATATGACCACAGATAAAAGAATACTGATCTTTTTTTCCAGGTCGATGCGTGCGGAGAGATAATCATGTTTCCTCAAGGAGGCTGCCCATGGAAAGACCACCTTTTTGAACTGGAGGAAGCGCTAGACCTAGAGCTGCCAATCAAGTATGTCCTCTACCCAGACAGCAATGGGGCATGGAGAATACAGTGTGTTCCCGTCAACAGACATTCCTTTGAAAACAGGTAATTTATTTCTCCTTCCTTTGAATTCTGCAAATGTGAAAATCGCAAGCCACAACATTCCATTACATTTTTTTCCTTTCAACCATTGCGCAACTTTTGAGACCAAAACTGCTATGCATGGATATGCGGATCAAACGTCATGCACGTTTGAAAAAAAATAAGTATTCATCAAGCCGAAAATGTATCAAAAACAAGATTTCCAGCACAAAGTCAAAGTGAAATGTGTATTCAGTCAAAATTCATAAATTTATAACTATTTATTTTCACTCTTGATGATGATAATTGGTTATTTTCACCACATTTATGATTAAAAATGAATCGTCAAAGATTTTCATACAATAAAAAACAGTAAAATACATAAGAAACTGTCAAAACAGTTAAATACATAAGGAAGAGAAAATTCTGCTGGTGGTGTTGTGACATATATTGTGGAGGTTCAATCACCCCACCCACCCCCTTTCACTCTTAGAGTAGGGTATAACCTCTTTTTCCCCCTCTTTCTTGCTTCTTCTCAGGCTTTCACTCCCCGAGCAATGGCGCGGTGTACGAGACGATGCACTCAGCGAACTCTCTGGAATCTATGGTTGTATCTTTGTACATGCCTCGGGCTTCATCGGCGGAAATAAGTCTAAAGAGGGCGCTCTACAGATGGCTCGGAAATCACTCCAAATGAGCCAAGAGATGGACTGAAGACATCACACAGCATTCCTCACGTGTTTGACTTGGTCCGTGTGTATTGTCAGAGGTGCAAAAAAGTCTGCTGGTGTCATGTTCGTATCTTGCAGTTCTCAGGCATTAGATATCACTATGAAATACAAGCCCAAGTCATATGTGGACAAATAGATAAAGCACAAAATGCCAACCTTCACATATTGCTCAAGCAAACACGCAAATTTGTCTTCTATATTAGATATTCCCGGACGATATTCCACCAAGTTACGAAAGGCTTTAAAAAACGACTTTACGCACGACTGGTATCAGTTGTTGTGCTTAATTATTAACAATCTTCATGTTTTACACTTTTGGACATACTCCAGTCTTTCTTAGAGTCTTGTGTAACTTTAAGAACGATTTGATGAAACACCACCCAGGGCTCTGAAAGCATAGATGTGCCACAAGACAATTTATGAAGTGCCCTTCCACTGCGTTCAGTACATTCAGTATTTACTGATATATGTGTGCCTGCATTTCCATTTACTAGGGTTCCCACTCTTCCTGGAAAATTTAGAAAATGTGTTTCACTTTTTCCAGACCAGGATAAGGTTGGGTATTTTATGAACACCCCCCCCCCCCCTCAAATCATGGAATTTGACACAATATTCACTTAGTAATTAAAAATGTGTCAAAGAGATTACGATGGGTGAATTCACAGACAAAATTATTATGGATTTGACAATTTATCTGGGAAAAATCAAGGAATTTGTTCTTCAATAATAATGGGAGCCCTTATTGTAAGTGCGCTCACTTAGCTTTGGGCAAATAGTATACCAAAGAAAATGAATGCCTAAGGATGCTATACAGTGTAGTATACGCATGATAAATTGCTTTGAGTGTAAAGGACAGAATAGTTCGTGAGGAGAAAGAGGATAGATTCATTCAACAAGAATTAGCCCAGTTGAATGGATTTAATTTCATCTTTCACAGAGTGAATCTCATAGACATTCATTATGTTTTGAACATTAGACATTTCCTTTTCATAACGGGCAATTTGAAAAACTATTTCCGACTCAAAACTGTAATGCAATGGCATTATAGAGTGTAAACGCCACCACACACTACACTAAGTCGTACAACCAATTTTGCAAACGCTGAAACACGCTATGATACGTTGTCTCACTGCGAGTTACTTGATACTTCAAAGTTGATGCAGTGTTGCTTGCCCAAGAAGGTTCAGTTTTTGTACTACCACTAAGCCATTAAAGAACAGAGAAACTGGACCAAATAAAGAACTCCTCATTCAAGTTCCATCACATAAAAGAAAATAGTTTCCCTGTCATTCAGCACACATGTGTGCACCGTTGAGCAATGATTAATTCAATAGTGTTTAATATCAGACATTATCTTTTCATAACGGGCAATTTGAAAAACTATTCCCTGGCTGAAAACAGCAATGCAATGATGTTATAGAATTATCTTAACACGCTTTCACGCAGGGCATTATAATGTCTAGAAGCAAGAAGCTGCTAAGCACCCAAGAATAATGTGAGGACAATTTTGAAGAACCATTTGTGAACCACACAGCCATGTTGCTCACACAGCAAAGTGCATTGTTGTGTTGTGTTTCATATAGGTGTTTGTTTATGCCAGGCACTTGTGAGAGGGGGACCTCTTGTATTGTTTCAGGGAGGATGTTGTTTTATTTCAGGGAGCAATTGTGAATAAAAATTTGTTTATTTTGTCTTATTTCCTTTTCCGAAGATTTTACAATGTACCATCCTAATGGCTAAAATGTTTAAGCATATATTTTTTAATGAAATTAAACGGAATGGCAATATCTCGGGAGTTTTGCGTCTCTGACATATGGGTGATATCAACGTCAGTGGAAGGGGGCATTTGGACAGTAGAAAACTAGTGTGCACACCAAGAAGTTGTGTCATTTATTGTGGACATCACTGACGCACTTGTCATTTAAAAGAATTTTATACCTTCCACCAAAATCTAACCTTTACACATCGCCATTGGTTAATGACATCAAAATCTGTGGACATCATTAATAATCATGTTTTTTTTTAAACAAAATGCATCAACCTCGCCTATGGGATATCTTTTACACTGGGGCCATTGTAAGTGTACATGTATGTGACATGTATAACCAGAAAATTGGACTTGTGGAA
>BQKZ01006870.1:23581-35788 GCA_036244855.1 Temnopleurus reevesii | reverse complement strand
TCCTCCTCCTCCTCATCATTATCATCAATATCAACCACAGAAACAGCACCATTTTTAATGATCATATATATTGGATAATTTGGACTGTTATCTGCTTACATGTAAAAATTGATGCATGCATAATATACTTGAATAAACAAATAAATCAAATCTACATGTAATATCAAGCTTTCAACATGACAGATTAATGTTTCTCCAAGTATATATAAATGACACTTAAACAATACAAATTGGTGCAAATTACTCGTATTGATCTTATTTCACTTACAATTGCAAATAGAATAATTAAGTGCAAACAATTTAGGATACCATTACATATATATCCCCTAATAGTGTAAATGAGACCATACAATTTGAAGTATTCATTTGATGAGTTTGCCCTCAACAGTTATCAGCAAAACGACTTTCAACTGGTAAAAGATTACCAGAAAATGCATATTTTAATAGAAACAATTCTCACATTAGCGCTATACAATAGTAAATTTTATCTGCATAAAGAGTCCAAAAGAAATTTCCACTCTTCTTATTCGGTGGAAAAATGCTGAATTAGAGTCACACCAGGGATTCTGCTGACAGTGACATTCTTCAGAAACCAAGAACACAAAACAGAGTACAAATAATTGGAGCTTATAGTGCATAAATTGTACAACATGCATTACAACCAGTTTACTGAATTTCATAGTAAAATACGTACAACTATATGTTCACAGTAAGACGAATGTCATGCCGGACAACCATAATAAGGTATTGAAAACAAACAACTGTGACTTCCATTCACTCAAAATCCTTAAGAACCTCTTTTGTCATTTAAAATATATAAGAATAATTCAATTTTGTGAGGTCTACAATACGAAATACTGCAATAACGCTATTTTTTTTACATCATCATGCTATGCAAACATGTATTTTCATCAATTAGCAGGCATTTTCATGCAATATTTAAGGTGTTATTTTTGCAACGACATTTTACACATTGAGCTTATACTCTATACTGCATAATTTGCACATGTATTACAATCAATATGCTGAATTTTATAAAAATAAAGATGCATATAAAATTTCCAGGATAAAACAATTACACTTTCTCATTGCTTCTGCAGTACCTTTCCTTATCCATTTCATCTAAATCTTTGCAAAAGGAAAACAAGAAAGAACCCTATTGGAATTACATGTTACAAGAAAACTTAACATTTGTGACTTTTCAGAGTGAATTTAATCATTCAGTATCATGTAGAACAGAAGATTTTCATTTTTACATATATTGGCGCAAGTTTTGCAACAATTGGCGTGCGTATTTTACGTCATAAGAAAAGGTTTAGGTCTAATAAATATACTGCCTTCAGATGTGCATTTTCTTTTGGGGTGGGAGGGCAGCTTTATCAGTGGGTGAGAGCTGATAGGTTAGAGGGAAGGGGCCTAGGGGAAATATGAAAGAAAAGAGGAGGAAGAGGAGTAGGTGGGAAAAAAAGAAGATTTGAGAAGATAAAAGAAGAAGAAGAAGAAGAAAAAAAGAAAAAGAAAAAGAAAAAGAAGAAGAAGAAGTAGCAGAAGAAGAAGAAGAAGAAGAAGAAGAAGAAGAAGAAGAAGAAGCAGTGGTGTAGTAGTAGTAAAGTTTAGTAAACTAATTCAAAGAACTATTAGAGCAGAAGAAGATCAACAAAATGATGAGATAGAACAGAATAGAAGATGATGACCAAGAAAAAGGGAGGATGCAGAGAGAAGGAGAAGAAGAAAGAGAGAAAGAAGTAGTCAATGGATATTCAGTAAATGACAAAAAGGAAGAAGAAGATGATGAAGATGTTGATGATGATGATGATGATGATAATGATGATGATGATGATGATGATGATGATGATGATGATGATGATGATGATGATGATGATGATGATGATGACGAGGATAACCATGATGATGATAATTATGATGAACAGGAATGCAAGAAATATCAGGATTTATGAGTAGTACTGTAACAACATAAGAATTAGAAAAGCAGCAATATTTTAGGGGGTCAATTTGCAAATTATGAATAGTTAAGTACTATACATTGCATCTAACCATACACCCAGCCATTAATTCTTTTCAAACTCACTAATTTTCTCATTTCATGCAGTTATACTTTGAGCACAGCTATTCCATTAAATCCTTATTCACTATACAACATAGGAATAAAATATGATTGTCAAGTGGCAACATTGAATATACCTCCTTCTTATGCTACCTCTTACAGGAATTTAATTCATTTTCATTATGCGTGCATTTTGCTTCATATTTTGAACCATGCAACACATCTCCATTTCTTGCGATGACATCTACAACATGTACATATTCATTTCTTCACTGTTATATACATATATTTCATGTTTTCAATCATGCAGAATATCTTGCTATCTGAGCTATCAGTATAATGATTACATCATACATATACTTTTAACTCCATACATAACTATTCCTGAGATGCCAACCGTTCCAAAATATGCATTCTGTGAGGTAAAAATGTACACGTGTATGTGATTAATGCAGCAACTTAATCATGAAAGTGGCAAAAAGGCCAGTATTTTTAACAATTCAGTAAGTAATGTTAGCCTTGAATCAATATGAAATTACACCTCGTGCATTATTATGGAAAGATGGGCATTCACGCTATTCTTGTATTCATTCTATGTCTAGCATGGAAATTCTTGTACAGTGTATTGTTCTCTACTTGGACACAAGCATTCAGGCAATCCCATCAAAAATTCCTTTAATAATACTATACTATTATATCAATATCATTTAAAGCCATTGTTTAGCATTGTTCTCATTTAAAAAAAATTCTCAAATGCCAGATGATAGAGGTTATCTGAAAGATTGATGGTGCATATATTAAATTAAACTGGGAAAATATCAGGCTTTAAAATCAACGTTTAGTGCTATAAACAAACAAAAATGTAAAACGTCGCCTCCATAGGCTTTGTACTGGAATTAATGAATGGGTCCTACGCTTTAATTCAATGTTCATAGATATCTTGGTAGTGCATGTATAACTTTCTTTATTTTTGCATCCGCTGTTGATTTTCATCTATCTGAATAAATTAGATAGGACAGACAGCTTGGTTTGAGAATTTTTTAAATTGTTCAACTGCAATGTGTAACAGTGTCTTTAATCTATTAAAAGTATTTATTCATGCAACATAGCACCTTACCTTTGTGCCATTACCATTTGGCACCTTTCCATTCAAGGTGAATGCAATATTTAAACAAATATTTTAAAGAATTAATTTACCATAACTGCAGTGGTTCTTAGCATTAATTCAAAGAAAACTGTTCAGAGGTCTTGAAATTCAGAGCAGTGCATTGGTCTACCGAATTGTCAAACTATACCATTCAAATGTAATAATTTTCTGCAAAAACTGAACCGCTTCCATTCATTCTAAAATTACTGCTACTCATAATTCAATTGGTAATGGTATTTTAATT
The DNA here is from genome assembly GCA_036244855.1 of Temnopleurus reevesii. Taxonomy (NCBI): domain Eukaryota; kingdom Metazoa; phylum Echinodermata; class Echinoidea; order Temnopleuroida; family Temnopleuridae; genus Temnopleurus; species Temnopleurus reevesii. The sequence continues at coordinate 32,332 of BQKZ01006870.1, read as the reverse complement.
GAAAGTTTTTCTCTTTCTTGCTTGTGCACTCCAATTTTGGAAGCTTTTGCTAAACATTCCTTTGTCAAATTTCAAACCATGCATCATTAAATATTTTACCTGCATTAGCAATTTGAATTGCTCTAGATTATTCTTCAACATGACAAATAATTTGAGAGGTCTAGCTCTCCCCAAACAATGCAAGCTCTAGACAGTCTAAAAAAAAACCCTGTCCAAGTGGTCTCCTCTCTTTCTAGACCCGGTGTCTATAGTGGTCATCTGTATAACATTACGTTTGAACAGATTGTAAATAATATAACCTGCCTGCAGCGCCCATTCTTTCTGTATGCCTTGGGTATTCATTAACAACAGTTTTGACAATACTCTGAGAACCATGCAATGTATCCCTTGTTGCAATTGATAATGCCACATTGACGCATAACAGTATCTATGGACAGCCAAAGTGAGAGTTAATGTAATATTGACTTCTATAAAGCAATGTCATTTCTTTTTGATAGTTCTGTTGAGGAATACATTTAGCTTCACCCGAATCCGATTTTGGATTTGTGAATTTTTGGCAAAAGAAGTCTAAATTTGGTAACGACTGTTTTGGCCGCCAACATAATTTGTAACTTTGCATTCCCATCTTAGATTTAAACCGTGTTTGGAAGCATAGTTGCACGTAATGCGTCGGTGTGACATTATCGATTGTAACACCCCTTACCTTGCTATGGTGGCCCAAGTGAGCATAGTGGCCATTTGAGACCTTTCCATTACAAGTGAGAGCATAGAGTAAGAAAACATTCAGATTCATTAGCTCTTACTGTTGTACAACAAAATGAATGGCAACCTACAACATTTCAAACAGATCTAGGAAAGCATAGTTGCGACGTAATGCGTTGGTGTGACATTATCGATTGTAACACCCCTTACCTTGCTATGGTGGCCCAAGTGAGCTTAGTGGCCATTTGACACCTTTCCATTACAAGTGAGTGCAATGAGTAAGACAAAAAATTCTGATTCATTAGCTCTTACTGTTGTACAACAAAATGAATGGCAACCTACAACATTTCAAACAGATCTAGGAAAGGGGTGGAAAGAGCCGTGCCTCTTACATGTACTGTATTGGCCAGGAATACATGTAGACAGCAACAATAATATTCATTTTAGGCAAATGAGCATCTCACAGAAGTGATGACACCCTTTTCTGGTCAACCACTTATCAAATCCTTGATCTACCGATATTTACTATCATGGCAGCCCTGCACTATGGTCAAAAGACAGCTTTTTATCTACCGATATTCACTATGGTCTCAAGACAGCTTTTTTTAGCAAAATGCACAGCATGTTCTGCAGCAGATAGAGCAACTAATAGCAAAATTATGAGAATCCATCTTAAGGCCCCAGCACACCAAACAGGGCACGGCATCACAGCACGGTTTTTACGAGATGTCTCCCCTGTGATTGGCCAATTGTGGAACATCCTCTGCGCGGAGGAGCTCGCTGGCAATGACAACCAAGATACTGCGTATAAACCGTGCCGTAATGCCGTGCCGTGTTTAGTGTGCTGGGGCCTTTAGGCTTCTTCCAGTTTTTGCTGCATATCAATAAAAAAAATTTCAGGGGCGTCAATGCTTCGAGTGATGAAATCATGACTTGCGCCTATCCACTTGCGACCATAAAATAGTGCACAGTGGGTCCCATTACAATAGCCTTTTGCCATTAAAAATATCTAATGTAATTTGTGTAAAAGTCTCCGGCAAAATTGCTTTTTGCCACAATTTTTTAAAGCAAAATTTTTTTGCAACAGGCAAATGGTCCAATGCACCAAGCTAGACATTATGCTAATGATAATGCACAAATATTTCTGCTGCTTGAATCAGTTTGCATAAACTAATGGCATGATATTGCAAGTATTTAAATGATCGCCTCAGCAAACAGCAATCTTTCCTGCTGCAGAACATGGTAAAGTTTGCTAATCTACTCGTGCAATGGGCAGCAAGAGACAGTGATAAACGGATAGAACGATACTTAGAACGTTGTTATCTACCATAAAGAACATTGCCACACATACATGTATGTCTCATCTTTCATCATTAACAAAATCAATCAAATGTCTTAACATTCAAGCCCTTACAATGGATCCAGTGGACAAAATAATTGACCATACCATTTGCCCACTATAGCAATTGTGAAAGCTTGAAAGGGAAGTATCTGTGTCCTTTCATTTCATAGTGATTCTTTGGAGATTTCACGTGTGATTTCGAGGCTGGGTTGTGTTTCATAAAGCTGTTCATAGATCTATTAACAACTCTACGAACGACTGGTGACCCTTTCTCAGTGGCAATTCAGCAACAGGAGTAAAAGGGGAACGTCACCCTGACATTGATGTGCGCTCAGTGGATCAAGACAAATATAATGGTCAATCTGTGAAAATTTGAGCAAGATCTGACAATCCATTCAAGAGTTATGAATTTTCAAAGTTTTGATTTACACCCCTCATGGACTCCTCAAATTGGCAACGTACAGGCACAAAAAGGCTGCCAATGTGGAGAACTCTCCATTCACTTTGTACACAGAATTTTACATTTTCTTCTTTTTTCTCGCTAAGTAGACGAAATTGTACTTTTCTCTTCAAGTATGATATGGACATTTTAATTCTGCATGCATTTCGGAATGAATTTTGTTGATTTATTGTCTACTTTTCGAGAAAAGGAAGAAAAAGTGAAATTCTGTGTACAAAGTGTATGGAGAGTTCTCCATGTTGGCAGCCATTTTGTTTGGATATGTTGCCAATTTAAGGAGCCCATCAGGGGTTTAAATCAAAACTTTGAAAAGTCATAACTTTTTATTGGATTGTTGGATTTTGCTCAAATTTTCAAAGTTTGGTCATTGTATTTTTCTTCATCCACTGAGAGTGCATCAATGTCTGGGTGAAGTTCCCCTTTAATATCAAGTACAGGAAAGTGTCACCAGTCGTTTGTAGAGTGTGGGTAGATCTACGAACTTGTTTATGAAACACAACACTGTTCCAATAGCCTGCACCTCTCAAAGTAGATGTCCCCTCCATGCCTCAAAACTTTCCATCTGGGCGGTGTTTCACCTAATCTTTCTTAAAGTTACCTAAAACTATATGAAAGACTGGAGTACGTTAATGAGCCAAAAGCAAGTAAGATTCTCGACCATTGAGCACAAGAACTGATACCAGTCATGCATATAGTCATTCCTAAAGTCTTTCGTAGCTTGGTGTAACATCATCCAGGTCTTCAATTGAACTAGAATGTAAAGATGTCAGACGAACCGCATGACGGATCTAACTCGAAGGCTGCATAGATGTATCTGTTGCAAGAATCCATCTTTTTAGCATTAACCATACCAAAATTTAATTGATGGATACCAAAGTGCCCCTAAAAATACATGCGCAACTTCTATTCAGGGAATATGACCTGAATCAATTACGGTACTTCCTAAAGATTCAGGATTCAACATTGCCTCCTATATCCAAATCATCCGATTGGAAAAAATTGTCTTCAAAATGCCACAATATTGAGAGGCGAAGAACGTTTGAGCAAGATTTTACATTCCAAATATTGTAATCAAGTCCTCCATTGCAATAATCTTAGTACTCTATTTCAAACATTGCATAACTGTATCATCAATTATAAAATATGTCTCTTGGAGGTATTTTCACAAAATTCATAGTATACAAATAAATTGAGTATACAAAAAAGTTCACAAGCATTACATGCAAGTAAGATTAGTATGCACGCACATCGACAACCATATAGCACATGTACACATCTATACCACAAGCCATGCAGGATTCAACAACACAAACAACAAGTACTTGAGGGAAAAAAGATAATAAAAATATCGATCAACATTATCATGAAAATTCAGAAAATTGGTGAGTTGAAACGTTACTTCAGGTCTTTGAGTGAGAAAAGAAAAAAAAATGCATGAAATTCAGGCTGAATATGAACAGAAATAGGAATTAGGCATTCAAGAATAAAAAGGGGGCATTTGAAAATGAAATGGGGGCATTCGAAAATGAAATAGGTGCATTCAAAATTGAAATGGGAGCATTCAAAATTGAAATGAAGGCATTCAAGAGAAGATGGGAGCATTCGATTTGGGTTGGCATTCTCTACAAGGCTAGTACCTACCCATAACTTCTCCACGTTTAGCTACAAATGAGAAAAGAAAATGTCCGTAGGGGACATTCAAACAGTAAGAGGGATGGAATATAAAGATAGGGCATCCATGAAGAGGTATGTGTGATGAATGGACAGAGTTCTAAACCTAAATGATCCTCACAATGGATCTCATTTCTACTATCTGTTTGGTTTAGATTTACTTGTACTAACACCAAGTGATGACACAAGGAGAAAATGACTTTTCCTGACATTTTGCCACTTGCCTACACGTATACCTTTGTACTCGTATCTCACCAAAATTTCATGAAACCAAGACATTTCCTGAAGAATGGCATGTCTGAACACCAAATGGTTTCAGTTGTCATAAATTGAAAGTCAAATTTACTCTTCTTTTTTTAATCTGTACATCTTGGGATCTATTGGTTTTGGTATTTAAAATTTGTCCTAAAAATTTCATCCAGCTGAGAACTTCCAAATTAATTCATAAATCACCTTCCATCTCCTTCAAACTTGTATGACTTGTATTACTCTGAAATCATTTGTTTATCATTGTGTGTTTCTGTCATGTTCTAACGTGCTGCCCTAAAATCTGATTTCAAAGTTGATCATTTTTTGAATGGTCCCAGAAACAGAGTGGGCATGCAGAAGTATACAAACTTTGTAACAAAAAATAATCTTCAATCGTCTTTGTCTGCTGGTAATCAGACGAAGTTAGTTAATTCATTCTATTTGAATGGTTGATCTATTTTTTATTCAAACATTTTGAATATCAATCTTGGAAGACCTGGAAGCAAAGTGCTGAGGAAATGTCATGAAAAGGGCTGAACAAAATGGGATACAGGGTATCACCATCTAATAAAAAAAAAAAAAATTAACCAACCAGGAAAGACTTGGCCTTTATACCATATAAGCAAAAAAAAATGCAAAATTGAGAGAGACTATGATAATATTTACTCATACAATGAAACATGAGGACGGTCCCCATTTGGTCAATACCAAGACCAAACAACCTAAATATAAATTTTATTAAGTATTTTAGTTTAAAACTTGTCTTAATTGTTAACAACACACTTACATTTGCACAAGTCTATTATTACTAGCACTGGACATCGGGGATTAGTTTAAAATATATTCAATCAAAAGACACTGTCCATATTAAAGACAAGAAGGATTATATATCAATACTTCAACTGTGTGTACAGATACGCCTTGCTAATTAATGCAACAAGATAGCACAATTCTTTACACAGTAGTGTTACAGTAAGTTCTATGTAATCATGCCTGCATTCACATACTGGTACATATATCTTGCAGAGTGTTCATTCATTTTTTTTCTTCTATGAAGAATGCCTACTTTATTTTGATTCAGAATGTACATGTATATGGATGCAAACTCTAAATGCTACTGTGACATTTATATCTATTGCAATCAATTGCTCTCTTCATTTACATGTACATGCATTCGATGCCAAAGTGACATTTCATGAACATACTTATCATAACCAGTGATTTTCAGTATAAGCTATTGATATTATTACACCAGGCTCTGTTCACGCGTAAAACATTTTGCCATTAAAAACTCTGGCGAAGTTCTCGTCATAGTTTTTTTAATGGTTAAAATTTATGGCAAAGTGGGATTTGCCAGGGTTTTTTTTCGTTGGAAAAAGTTTGATTGAATGTCACTAGATTGGCTATAAATTTTGAAATATCACTGATCAGACATGCATTGATTCTGATGTCTTGAAAGACCGAACATGCACTGAATTATTAATCCCACAAGTGCAGCATACAATTTACATGTACATACAGACTATTAAGTCCTTTATGCTAACTATTAAATGCAGGTATTGCTATTTGCTATTTCAAGTCACAATTAAAGGGGAACCAACCCCTGTATTTATGATGTTCTCATAGAATGGAGAAAAATCAGACTGTGAAAATTAAGGCAAAATCAGATAATCCATTCATATTAATATATGAACTTTCAAATTCCCAAAGATGCGCCGATCCCTGTCGCTGAAGGAGATCAATGTGATCGGCAACATTGACAGAATCTAAGCCGTCAGGTCGGACAACTCCTTGTTCACTCTGTATACAAAATTTCACATTTTATTTTTTAACAGAAAAATCCGCAAAATTTTGATTTCTCGCCGAGTATGGCATTCCTTTATCAATTTTGTCTGTATTTTATAAGAAAGATAAAGGTCGAATCCTTATCCTGATTTTGACATTAATCCGTTCTTAAAAATTGTATAAACAAAGTGAATGGGGCGCTGTCTGCAAGTACATAACAGATTCTGCCGAAGCTGCCTACCCTACTGATTGTGATATCATTGGAAATATGAAAATTCACAAGTTTTGAATGGATTGTCCGACTTTGCTCATTATGTTCAAAATTTGTTCATCTGATTTTTTTTTCATTCAATGAATACATGACAATTCCAGGGTTGGTTCTCCTTTGATCCCATTAGAATCCATAAAGATTCTTGGAATTGATAATAAGCAAAAAAATGTGATTTTTTTTTCAAAGACTGTATTATCATGCAGTTATTATTTAGAAAACTATTTTTTTCAAACACATCGGTATTGGTAATATTTAATGTTATAAAAAAATGAATATAAAAAGGGCAACCAATATCTTTTGTATTCTTTCAAAAAAAAATTAAGACAATATTTTTTAAGCGAAAACTGACACAAAATTCAATTACTTTAATTTCAATTCAGGAATTATTATTTTCATGTGGTGTATTGCTTTCTTTTTTGCAGCACATTATCAAACATTACATATTACATTAAAACGCGTGTGAACTAAACCTACGAATATGAATATTGAAAGTGTAGAAAGCTTTTGAGAGAATATAGAAAAAAATATATTGAGATTACATAACAGAGGAAGATAATGATTCTTTTTAAAGGAAAAATAAATTAGACATAATTTAGCCAGTGAATACAGCTTAAAAGACTAGATCAGTTTCGGGAGAGATGGCGATTCAGATATTTAACTACTTTGTGTGCTGCAGTCAAAATATTACCATAATGCAGTTTTCCAAGGGCAAATCAAAGCATGCTCACAAATTGTTCAAATAAACCGATCAAGAAAAGGCCAAATTATCGCGAAACAAAAATGACGACACATGACGCTCTCTTCAACATCACATCATCTCATGTACAAAATAAGTTTAAATTCACCTCCAAGCACAATACCACTGCAAGCTCCATCAATTTCACCCAGCTATACTGGCGGTCCAGTCATTTCGCTCTCCGTAGAGATAACTGCCTATTGGCATTTTCAAACTAAAATAAGCCAGAATTCACAAAAAAAAATTGTACGCAGCTATATTTATGAATGCAAAGCAATTTGTGAATATATCAGCTCATTTCACTTCAATTTCTGCACCATTATTTATCAACATCTTTAAATAGAAAGATATTGGACTCCTTGAAAGTAATTCAATAGGTGAAATTTACATTGAAAAATGCTGAATAATAATTAGGACTTTTTTCTATTTCTTCAAACAGTAAATAAAGAAAAATGTGTCTCACCCTTCCTCCATTTTTACAGACGAGCATGACCTTATCAAACAGGAAACAGTATCTGGTTTGTGCCGCACTGTTAAAACAAACGTAATACATAGAATGATGTTAAAGATATATTGTACAACATTGTTTTCATCTTTACTGCCAGATCCTAAATGCTACCTAAGAGGTCAAAACCTGCAGTCAGAATGGTATTTCAAAGTGCCTTAAGCATTCAGAAGACTGGATACGAGCGCAATATGAATTGCATCTTTTTATTAATTATGAGAGAAATGTTATAAATGCTTTAATAGCTGCAAAGGGGCACCAACCCCTGAAATTACATTGTGCTCATTGAATGAAGAAACATCAGACCAACATACTGTGAAAATTTAAGCAAAATCAGACGACCCATTTAAAGGTTACGCATTTTCAAAATCCCTGAGATATGAAGATCACTGCGGCTGATGGGGATCCGTGCGATTGGCAACACCGATTGTACCCGTGACAATAAAAATTCATAACTTTTGAATGGGTTGTCCGATTTTGTCCAAATTTTCACAGTTTGCTCATCTGATTTTTCTTTGCCCAATGAGAACTTGACAATTCCAGGGGTTGGTTCCCCTTTAAAACATATCAAGGCATATACCACATACCCTTTTCCTTTTCCAGGCACTTGTATTCGTAGCTTCAACTCCCCGTCCTTCTGGTTCCGTCCAAACGTATTTAGACTCTCCCCTCGGTAGCCGACCAAACTGTCAAAAAAAAAACAAAGACAACACAACCACCACAATAAATGCAATCCATTTATAACTGGTTTAATAATTAGCTCAAAGGAATGATCAATGTTGTGCATCAATTAGTCAACTTGTTTTCCCCCGACGAAGGAGGCATGAGCCCCCCAAAATTGGAGACATTCTGAATGTCATATTAGATTGGCTAATTAATGCACAGCATCAATTATTCTCGTAAGTTATTCATTTGCCAATATGTGAACTAGTGTAATATGGTTTCAACAGACAGAGATCTTATTTCTATTGGCAATTTGTTTCAGAGTATTGGAGCAGCACATCTGAAGTCACCAAGTGTCACTTTCGTT
>BQKZ01006870.1:3689-15025 GCA_036244855.1 Temnopleurus reevesii | reverse complement strand
AAAAATGATCACCAGTCATGCATAGAGTAACTCCAGGGAATACCGTAATTATTCTTCTCACATTTGATTAGCAGTTTCAGACATTGAGGAAATATTTTAAATAATTTAATGTACAGTTCTATGTGAAAAAGTTGCTAGCCAAAACATACTTTTGTGTAGCAATAGCAAAGTGCGATGCAATGCCAGGAAAATTATTTCCTGCACTTGTACCTCGAAAAGCTTTATGAAACCCGACCCATGTAAACTCACCTCACTGAGCATAGATAAAGCTTCCACGTATTTCCCTTCAGTCTCCACGATCTCTGTCAGACAGAAATTCCTCTTTGCTGTTTTGGGCTGAGAAAAATGATGGAAACAAAATATGAAGTTGATGATACACAATACAGAAGAAAAATTATCAAATATCTTAGCTGCCAGAACGTTTTATCATACTAAGGAGGGTGTTGTTCAGGAGTTGCAATTGATCACACGTTGCAGTTGATCGAAACGCGCCAATCAAATCCATTGTTTCATGCGTGTCTTGTCAGAAGTGTATACTATGCCCGAATTAAAATGCGCTTTCTAATCAGCAACTGATTTGCAGTCGATCTATTGCAACTTTTGAACGACACCCCCTAAGATTTAGAGGTGTAAACTATTGTTAAAGAGACAAGTAGCTTGCCCTTAATCTTTGCATGACAATAGCATTCCAGCATCATGAAGGTCATGTATAAAGTATTCAGGAATTGACCAATGATTTAAGTATATTTTAGTGGATACAGTCTTTGATCTATACCCTCTACAACCCAATAGCAATATGATGCTTTGTCAGGATACAAAGTTTTGGGCAGCAAGTAATCACTAGATAACAATCACTTTCCATCCACAAAGTTTTGTATGACGAAAGCATTTCGAATATCTATCCCTTTGGAGATTTTGACTCCTTCACCTCATGCCATCCCTTGCTAGTCTGCCAGAACAGACCCTTGGGTTTCGTTGTGCGCACACACAGAGAGTGTTACAGGGTATGCATTGTGTGTCTGCATGCTGAGGGTAGAGCAATGCTGTATTTGTATGATGTAGTCACACAATATGCACACCCTGTATCATGATCTGCGCATGCACACACCGAAAGTCTAGGGTATGTTCTTGCAAACTAATCCCTTGCTATCATCCCCTCCAGAGCAATAAGATGGTTCCTAGGAACATTGCTTCTTTACAATAATAAGGGGGTGTTGCCCAAAAGTTTCAATTGATCGCAAGTTGGAGTTGATCAGTACGCGCCAATCAAAATCATTGTTTCATGCGCGTCTTGTTAAATGCGCACATCATGTGCGAATGAAAAATGAAAATTACAATTTGCAAATTTGCAGTTGATTTGCAGTTGATTTTGAGCAACACCCTTTAGATCTCTCCAGTTACTTCCTCCTAGTTTGTTTTGAAACAACCAGGTACCACTTTCATTAAATTTTCTTCGAAACATACAAAGTTCACGCTACAGCCTATTGATTAGTTGTGCTTAGCTGGAAAGCTGGGAAAGTACCTGATATATTGAAAATAACCCTTGTAAGTGCATACAGAGAAATATTAGGTTGATTACTCTACGCAAGGGATAATGAGAAAATCCCTTGCTATATCGCCAGGTGCATTCACACACACATTTAACAATGCAACTATGGTGGTGATATTCCTTTGCACACATGGTAATGTGAACAACCCCTGTGATACCAATAATATAGTTTTATACAATCATTGCTAGGTTCATTCAAACAAGCATTATCGATCACTTCAAAAGTGCTACTCTTGTAGTGATATTCCCTTGCACATATTGTAATGTGAACAATCCTCTTAATACCAATAGTTTGACACAATCATTGCTAGGTTCATTCACACAAACGTTATTAGTGTGCTTTCGCAATGCGAGCAACGTGAGCGTAGCGGCACAAAATCAGCCAGCAATTGGCCGTTCTTGCCTCCCTCTGCTCGCGTTCTCCACAGACCCTAAATTGTAATTTCGACCCTAAATTGTAATTTCGCATGTGTGTGCTAAACGCGGGAGCCCAAGCGAGATCGGTTCAATGAAAAAGCGTTTGGTACGCGATTGCTGATTGATAGATCTAATGTCACGTGATCTTGCGCTGTACGTTTTTCAACAACGCAGGATCGCCAGACAACCGGCCTGGATTTGGGGAAGACGGAGGATTCTCCGTTTTGCAGACGAAATTTTTCGCACAAACAGAAATTTAACGGCCTGCGGTGTTCAGAATCGACTTGCGAAAGCTGGCTATTAATCACCTCAACATTACTACTATGGTGGTGATATTCCCCTGCACATATAGTAATGTGAACAACCCTTGTGATACCAAAAGAGTTCAATTCAATCATTGCTAGGTTCATTCACACAAGCATCACCTCAATATTGCTACTCTGGTGGTAATATTCCCCTACACATATGGTAATGTGAACAACCCCTGTGATACCAATATAGTTTTATACAATTATTGCTAGGTTCATTCATACAAGCATTATTAATCACCTCAACACTGCTACTCTGCCGTTGGTTCCTCTGGCTGTTGAGTTCCCGTCGAATATTGACAAGATCGTCATAAATCTTGTCTCCTTCATCTTCATCGACCGTGTCATAAATATCGCCCTCGTTTGCAAGATCATGCTCGCTGTGAACACAAACAAAATTTTGATGGTTAACAAAATACATGATGTACATGATATAAGTTGAGACATTATTATTGTTTATCTCATTATAACTCATTCAATATTTATTTTGAATTGTATTATTATTATTATTGATTTCTTTACGATATTATCTTCTTCCTTAATCACTAGTGTTATATTTTCTTACAATGACTACATGTTTTTCCTTTCTTTATTGTCATATTTTGTTTATCCTTTATACCTTTCCCTCTTTTTCTTTATCTTTTGTTCTTAAAAAAAAATGTACACACTAAGATTAATGACATATAATTCCCAAATATGAGCAAAAAATATGTCGGTTACTTACTACTTTTTTCCATTCCCTTTTCTTCTTCTTGATACCTTACAAATCATTTGATTATGGCACTGTAGCGACACATTACGCACTTAACAAGCGAACATAATATGCTTGTCTCTTAAAAGCAAATGGACATAATAAACCAATTATGACACATCATTTTACTCTGACCACAAATATCTCACAGATGCTAAAAGCCCTACAGTGTATTCAGTGGGATGACGTTACACATAATCATTGGTCGAAACTTCCATCCCATTCCCATTCTGACACAAATTGTAGATATCTCCAAACCCAATATCATGATAGTTTTTATGAAACAGGGCCCAAAATAAATACATCATTTCACTTTGAAAACAAATATCTCACAGATGCTAAAAGCCCTACAGTGTATTCAGTGGGGTGACGTTACACATAATCATAGATCAAAACTTCCATCCCATTCCTATTGCGACACAAATTGTAGATATCTCCAAACCCAATATCATTGTGACACAAATTGTAGATATCTCCAAACCCAATATCATTGTGACACAAATTGTAAATATCTCCAAACCCAATATCATGATGGTTTTATGAAACAGGGCCCAAAATAAATACATCATTTTACTTTGACAACAAATATCTCACAGCCCTACAGTGTATTCAGTGGGGTGACGTTACACATAATCATTCATCAAAACTTCTATCCCATTCCCATTCTGACACAAATTAGATATCTTCTATCTTAATATCACAGGTGTGTGAGAGCGTCTGTGACAAAAATCTGAAAAAAGTCTGAAAAAAATATGAAATGCTAAAAAAATATTACTCTTTTCATTGAATTTGTATTGAAAACACCTGAAAAAAGGGCTTTTAACCATGTCCAAAAATTCGGAATTCAGATTAAAATCTGAACTCTCACACCCCTGATATCATGATAGTTTTGTGTAACAGGGCCCAAAATAAACATCAATCACATTATGAGCAAACATTCGCTGGCCAGACGAGTTTCTGATGAGGGTTTAACCAGCGCATAAAATGGTCAATCGTTGGGTATACTCACTCAGCCAGATCCTCGAGTCCTCCATAAATGTCCTCTTGCTCGGCTTTGAAAGGTCTGGAGAGGGGATGAAACAAGAGAATTTATTATAGGAGAAATAAATCTTAAATAGCGCTTGTTATCGTTGATCATGCATGAAACGAATACAGTCTATACGGACCACTCAGGGCGGTTATCAATCACTATATTTTCTTTAAAGATGTCTTGTCCCATTTTGGCAACCAAGAAAGGGGCCAAAGCTGTACTCAAACTCAATGATAATCATTCCTTATATTGTCATTTGCCATTTTGACACATCCATATCAAAATTCATCTTAAACATTCTTTATCATGATCTATCACTGATATCAATCGTAAGTCAATGACAAATCATGTACAAATATTTGTGATTGACTGCAAACTTGGTTTCTGTATACAGGCCCCTAGATGTCTCCTTTTCATACACCGTCTGTCTTGTTAAAGCCCTGGGAGGTGTTTCACCAAGATAAGAAAGACTTTAAACACGACTTTACGTTCGACTGGTATCCCTTCTTGCGCTGAATGCGCGTAATATTATGAATGATTACGCACAAGAAGGGATACCAGTCGAACGCAAAGTCGTGCGTAAAGTCTTTCTTATCTTGGTGAAACACCTCCCTGGTCACATAGGACCCCGGAAGCAACACGATTCACCCCGACCCTTTGCTAATTTACAGTGAACTGCCTCAGAACAACGAGTCGGGGTGAATCGTTTTGCTTCTGGGGTCCTATGTGACCGGGGCATTATGTACTGAAATTTTATCCTGTCTTGTGTTTGGGGAGCTTTTCTGTACTTTTTTTTTCGACAAAGGAACCTGCTTCACGGTAAGTTCTTTAATAATAATTAATACCCAACATTTATTTAGCGCTTAATACAAAGTGTTCCTGCTCTGTGCATTATTACCCGGATATAGCATGGCTACCATTCGGCGCTCACTGCATTCAAGGAATTTCTTCCTGCCAGCACCCATTCACCTCACCTGGGTTGAGTGCAGCACAATGTGGATATATTTCTCGCTGAAGGAAATTGACGCCATGGGTAGGGTTCGAACCTACGACCCTTGTGTTGAAAGGCGAGAGTCAGAACCACTACACCACAACGCCTTTATTACTCATAGGTGTGAAAGATTAACATACATTAAAAGTCAAAATTTTATTCTCATATACATGTACATGTACTGCAGTCTCATCTAATCATGTCTAATCTAATCTGAATTTAAAAACCAAAGTATACCAAGAAATCAAATTCTTTCTTTAAAATTGCCTTAGGAAAACAGAGGGCGTAATTAAAAATCTGGTTCTCAGTTCAAAAGTACATTCTCCCGGGCGATATTGAGTTGTTGCGTTGTGTTCTAAGACATCCAGTCTTGTTTTGCAACATGAAAATGAAATGTGACTAATTTAGGAGATTATTTTTGCTCAATTCTTCTAATATTGTCCCAGTAGAAGAAAAAAAAACCCCCACAAATTGTACTGTTCAAAAGTTCATAGCACAACAATCATACCCGAGCAGGAACTTCCTCATAACAATTCTTCTGATGTACTGTATTCATGGAAATGTCTGTTGAAACATAATTAAAGTCAAACAAGCAGTTTTGCTAGATGTGTTGCAATAGGACATGTTTTCTCAATCATGAAATATTGCTTGAACTATAAAATTTTGTATGCCTGTATATTTCATTTTCTAGCAATGGTTACTATAGGGATCCTGCAACCATTGTTACTTAAATGTATTTTACTTAACAAAGAAAATTTTCAAAGGGACAATAGTAGTTAAATTGTTAAATATTTCGGAGCAATATGTGATAAAAATGATTCTTCCCAGATATTGCTTTGGAAAGTTTTTTTTTTGGGGGGGGAGGGGGAGGGGGTGGTTGGTTTGGGATTATTTTTTAAACTTTGTATTTCCTTAGGTTAAGTTTTTTCTCAACTTTTAATCAATTAACTTTTGATGTACTGTCAATTCAGGGTTAAACGAGTGTCATGGAAATAGAATGAGAAAATTCTAGCTTTGATAACTAGAGGAAGAAAACTATAAATTAAATCTAAAATAAACAAATCCTGTCTTGAGTAGGTTCATTGTGTCTTGTGTACACACATGAAGGCCTACAGTGTACCTACAACTGAATTTGAAAAGTAGATCAGTTTGCTTCCCCCAAATACTACTTTGCACCGTGTGTTAGATTCCTGCTGGCAGCTATCAAACAGTCGCTTTTAATAATTGAGATGAGCTATATCAAGCAACTGTCATCAATCTGACAGCTCATTAAATCCCCGTCTGATAATGTCAATAGATTACAGGCATTCAATACACAGCCATTTTTAAGGTACTGCTCAAGGGACCCACTGCTCAATTATCTAATTCCAGCAAACGTGAAAAGAAATGAGTGGGGCACTGCTATCAACACAAGGAAGTACAGTCCTATGTCGTACATACCGTACTGAATCAAGGTGACATATAATCACAACACAGTTAAGGGGAAATCCACCCTAGATACATTACCCACGGTTTTTCAACTTTTTAATATAAAATGAGAATCATGTCAACAGATACGTGTACATGTAACTAAAGAGGGGATAATGAAAGTTGGTCAAAGGATAAAAAATGAACCCATCTTCATTAAATTCTTGTAATTTCTCATCGCACTACACTACTAGCAAGACCGCCAATTTTCCCTCTCACCGTATACATGAAATTATACATTTTCTCTAAAGTTTAATACCTTGGACAAAAATATATTTACAATGTAGAATGTAATTTCCATCACGAAATGTAATTTCCATCACGAAATGCACAAGTTCTTTATACGAAGAAACAGCCAGATGAGAATTTCATGCATGAAATAAATGATATCTTTAAAGGGGAGTTACACCCAGACAATAATGTATAGTCAGTAAATGAAGAAAAATCAGATGAACAAACTGTGAAAATTTGAGCAAAATCGGATGATCCGTTCAAAAGTTATGAATTTTCAAAGTTATCATTTCCACCTGTGCTTGGCATTCTTGAACTGGCAACGTATAGCAAATTAGCATAATCTGTGATGTCATACATGGAGAACTCCTCATTCACTTTGTATAGAGTTCTCCATGAGAGTCCTCCATGTTGGCAGCCATTTTGTGCATGTACGTTTGCCAATTTAAGGAGCCCATGAGTGGTGTAAATCAAAACTTTGAAAATTCATAACTTTTGAATGGATTATCCGATTTTAAAATGTTCACAGCTTGTTCATCTTATTTTTCTTCATTTAATGATAGCAATTTAATGTCTGAGTGTAGTTCCTTTAATAATGCTGATTTGCAGATCTAACAAGAAAATGTAAATGAGTGTAATTTCTTCACATATATTCATTCAATTCTTTTTTTAATAAACTGTTCAAATTAAATGTATTCTCCTAGTTCTGAAATAGTAATATATCTGGGGTGAACTTCCCCTTTAAACTGCAAAGAATAGCATGTATGTAATGTATTTCCCCATTTTGAAAACCTCCTGTTTCTTTTCCTCAAAGCTCTGCTTCCCCATTTCATTGATCTCCTGTTTCTCGAGTCAAAGGTTCATAAAAGGTGGTCATTTTCAATACATTTCTAGGAACAAACATAATGGTAATTCTGAAATTAAATTCCCTATAAATGAATAGGAAACCGCACAGTCCTTTTACTTTTGCAGAGTATTTGCTCAAAAAATATCACACAATACATGTATACTGTAATTTTAACCCTATATTTTAGTAGTCTGCAAGAACAAACCCTAGACTTTTGGTGTGAATATGTGCAGTGTGTCATGTAGTCAAATATTGCATAGTCTGTATCACGCTCTGCACATGCTCACACCTAGAGCCTAGGGTCTGTACTTGCAGACTAATATTTTTAGCATACACCAAATTTTTAGCAAATTCACTGAATTGTAGACCTTTTCACACATTGATGGTCGTTATTTTCGTGTTTTGAAAGATTACTGTACACAAGTCTATGAGCATTCTAATAATTGAATAATTTCAATAGCAAATTCAAAAATAAAATGTACGTTATAAAGATCTGAGGTTCGAATCCCATCAATGGCGTTAATTTCCTTCAGGAAGAAATTCATCCCCTTTGTGCAGCACTCAACCCAGGTTTATAGGTGAATGAGTATCAGTAGGAAAAAAAATCCTATTAATACTGCAGTGAGCGCTGAATGGTAGACATGCTATAGCCGGGTAATAATAATGCACAGGGCGCTTAGAAACACTTCATATTAAGTGCCATAAAAATGTTGTGTATTTTTATTATTATTATAGATCCCATTTCCTATTTTTCTTCATTAATTTTGTCTAGTGCCTGGACTCTGGTGTGTATAATATATATGGATTCTGAGTGATCTCATCGTGAGCTCCTCTTGGAAGAGATGAAAATAGAATGACTCAATCTCAATTATGATACCATCCAATCACTTTATTTCATCAAAATCTTCGCAGATGATGCGCTCTTCTTCATCAACCTCCAAAAAAGGAGAACAAAAATGCCTTCTTGGCCTCCTCTTGGCTACAACCATCTCTTCATCTCGCTCATTACCGCTCCTTCCCTCTCCTCAACTTGTGATTATTAAACTTCTATTGCCCCCGGGGGCTGACGCAATATGAGAATCAATATAGGGAGATCGCATCCGAGGTTCAAATTTGAAGGGTAATTTGGTTCATCGGTGTGGATGCGGTAATAAATGGGAGCCTGGCTTTCCGAGGTAAATTAAAGCTTCAATGATGCTTAGAGTTGATAAGAGCTGTGCTTCACCCCGAGGGAGAGGTTCCATCTTCTTCTGATACAAGAAACGCAAAGATTTTGCTCAGAAAGATAAATGAGAGGTATATGACTCCATGTATTGGAGTGTATTGCCAAAACGAGAGCTGGGAAAAAATATCTAACAACTAAATCTAACATACTAACAAAAGAAAAATTGAATACTAACCACTTCTGCAGATCTAATGATGAAAGGGGTCTGGTCATTTGAAAGTGAACTCGTTTTTTCCTACCATGTCTTACTCATACAAAGAAATGAAAGGGCATTTTTACATTGCATTGGATTGTACAAGGGAGAGATAGGATGTGTCCTGTATATTTTTTATAGAGCACTACATAGAAAGTTATTGAACCAGAAGACAAAACGTGTTTTATCGTCTTGAAAGGGTTTATCTATAGGAGAACGAAAATTCTACCATGTTTTGTATACCTACTTTTTCAATTCCGATTTCTACTTAATGGAAACATAAAGGATGAGGAACTCCAAACAGTTATTTCCTATTAAACTTTGCTGTCAAGGGATCGTTATGGGTTTAACAGGATAAAATATTTGAAAAACATTTTCATTCAAGGAATTAGCATATATGTACATGTATGGATGTTCTTGAAGTATCAAACTACACTTTAGGAGAATGAAAATTCTACCATGTTTCGTTTACTTACTTTTTCAATTCCGATTTCTACTTGGTGGAAATATAAAGGACAAGGAGGTCCAACACGGTTATTTCCTAATGTTGCTGTCAAGGGATCATTATGGGTTTTAACAGGATAAAATAAATGAAAAACATTTTCACTCCAGGAATCAGCATATATGTATGGATGTTCTTAAAGTATCAATCTGCATTTTAGAAGAATGAAAATTCTGCCATAACGTTTTGTTTACTTACTTTTTCCATTCCGATTTCTACTTAATGGAAACATAAAGGATGAGGAAGTCTTAACAGTTATTTCCTCACGTTGCTGTCAAGGGATCGTTATGGGTTTAACAGGTCCTGTCTAAAATATTTGAAAAACATTTTCACTCAAGGAATTAGCATATATGTACATGTATGGATGTTCTTGAAGTATCAAACCAAACTTTAGGAGAATGAAAATTCTACCATAATGTTTTGTTTATTTAATACTTTTCTCATTCCGATTTCTATTTGGTAGAAATATAAAGGAGGAGGAAGTCTTAAACAGTTATTTCCTAACTTTGCTATAAAGGAATTGTTATGGGTTTAAGCAGCCTGCAGGATAACATAGATGAAAAACATTTTCACTCAATCAGGAATCAGCATATACACTGTATGTATAGATGTTCTTGAAGTATCAAACTACACTTTAGGAGAATAAAAATTCTACCATAATGTTTTGTTTATTTACTTTTCCCATTCCGATTTCTATTTGGTGGAAATATAAAGGAGGAGGAAGTCTTAAACAGTTATTTCCTAACTTTGCTATAAAAGGGATTGTTATGGGTTTAAACAGGATAAAATAAATGAAAACATTTTCACTAAAGGAATCAGTAAAAGGGTTCTGCTTTCCAATGCGCCTTGTTAATTGGATACTGGTGTCAACCACAGTGAATTACATTGCACCCATATTGTCTATCTGCCATAATTTTCATGCTTCATCTTTATGGCTAGCATGAAATTTATTTCATCTACTTTATTCTATTTCATCTATTTATTTCCAACAATGATTCATGCACACGAGAACATTGATAACTATTATTTTGTTTCAAGTCTTTGTTGTTGTTATGAAAGAAGGGGAAATACAAATATTGTTGTTGAAATCCTTTTAGATTTCCATTTCAAATGTGCAATGCGGAATTATATTCATAAACAAATGTTACGCAATAAAATTTGAAAATGTAGTCATTACCAGTAGGGAAATTCCCCAATAATTACCTGCCTGTACACCTTCTGATATATAGGTCAATTTGTACAACTTTTCTGGCAAAGGTATGGTTGGAAAGTCAAAGTCTAAGGTATGAATTATACATGTTGTTCCAGGGTTTGTTTCCTTTCTTCCTGGTTTCTCTCTTCCAAATCCCTTTCTCTTTCTATTGTTTTATTCCTCTCTCAAATTTCCTCCCTCCCTCCCAATCATCTTCCAACCCCCTCTCTCTCTCTTCCTCTCTCTAATTCATACCCAGAACCCTCCTCTTCCTCACGTGCCCTTTTCAATCTATTTTTCTTCCTCCTGTTCCATTTATTCTCTACAATCCCATCCCCTCCTCTAACCACCTACATGTACACATATCCCCTCTTCCCCTCCCCCTCCATCTTGACCCCAATATCGTTTCCCCTCCCCTTGCTCTCCCCTCACTGCAGTCTATCAATTCGTCCCAATAACACTTTCCCATTTCCCCCAAAAAAATTTTTAAACAAATCTTCCTCACCTGTTCCTTCTTCTCCTCATCCTATCCTATCCTCCCCTCCCTCCTCTCACCATCACCCCCCATCTTCTCTCCTACAAATCTTCACCCCTTCCACTCCATCACACCCATGTCCTCCCCTCTTTACCTCC
>BQKZ01006868.1:6941-20702 GCA_036244855.1 Temnopleurus reevesii | reverse complement strand
TAAAAAAAAAAAAAAAAAAAAGGATTATGAACCTTCTACTGGTGATGGCAGAAATTATGTTATTATATCGTATTTTTATACTCCGTTTCATCCACCACCATCTATTAAATCTGGTTTGATATTTATCTTTATTAAGTTCACTTACTATTGCCAGCAGATTTATAATGACATTTAGCCAACGACTCCTTGGTACACGTCCCTGGTCGTGTCGAGTTCTTATCGATACGACACGATAGTATCGATCCCTCTGAATGTCGATCACAGGTCACATAAGTGTAGGTGTTCTTCTTGTCGATGCTTGAAGGCGGCTGGTCAGACTCGTTCAGGGATTGAACCGAAGAATACATTGATTGGTCGTACGTCATGTCCTTTAGAAAGAAATGAAGGTAGTTCAATTCTCCCTATCTCATAAAGCCGATATCACCTTGTGATATCGATATCACGCAATTTGGCTTTGGCACGCTCACTTCCGGGATCCATCTTAATTTCACTGTATACTATCTACGAAATTTCAATCCATGTGTATTTATTGTAATTTCTTCGTTCTGCGTCGGAAGCCCAGCATTGGGCCGCTTCGCAAAAGAAACCCATATAACAAATAAATGCAGATACAAAATATGACACTACAAGCCACTGACTAAGTTTACCGTCGAAAGCCTATAGACTTTTGAAAACCTGTGCCAAGAATCTTGGCCAAAATAACTAGTGCGCTGCAGGCGTTCAAATTCGGAGAGCTATATGCGATAGGGAGAATTGAAATGACCAAACTGCGGTCTTACTGATGATAAAATGCATATCATAATAGTCAGGAGACTAGGTTAAACATGTACGTTGAAAGTCATTCAAATAATCATACTGAGTGCGCAACAAAATACGAAACTGCTTTAATACAATGTCATGGAGAGTGCATGGAAAGGTAATGTGCAAATTGATTTCAACAAATTTCTCATTCAAGTTAATGTTCGAATTATATCAAGCAAACAAAATGCACATCTATATTTGGGAGCATGTGTGTCCTTTCTGGGAGTCCTCACCATGACAATGACAGATTTTAAACGAAATAGCAGAATTTAACAAATCAATCGCCCCTTCAAAAGAAGAACATGTTTCCATGAAATTGCCAATAAAGTTACGTGTTCGTGCAAATTACCCTCTTGTGAACGTTGCTTCATAAGTGAATTTTCCCATATTTCAAATAAATTTCCCAATTGACTTACAGATTTGAGATGTGACTCGCTGCCTACATGGATACACGTCATCTTGTTTCCCTCGCACCGGAACCTCGTGGTGTCACCCGCCGCATCTTCACAGATCCGGCCGTGGATGTTGTCCTGTTGCATCTGTTTCACCAGATGACTGGAGTTACCTTTCACCCGGAAACAGGCCGGATTGACGGACATGTTGCTCATGGATTCGGAAAAGCACTCGCAGATATCGCGGCATCGTGGAGGCGTCTAAGAAAGAAGAATAAAGATGAAATAAAGTGATAGCAGCGGATTAGTAACAAAAAATGAAAAAAGAGTAGATAAATAGATCGTGATGTCACCGGCCGCACTCTCACAGTTCTGACCGTGGATGTTGTCCTGTTGCATCTGCTTGACAAAATGACTGGAGTTACCTTTCACCCGAAAGCAGGCCGGATTGACGGACATGTTGCTCATGGATTTTGAGAAGCACTCGCAGATATCCCTGCACCGGGAAGACGTCTGAGAAGAATAAAGATGAAATAAAATGATAACAGAGGATAAGTAACAAGGAAATAGTAGTAAACAGATAAATAGGTCGTGGTGTAACATCCGCGTCTGCACATGTCCAGCCGTGGATGTTGTCCTGTTGCATCTGTTTCACAAGATGACTGGAGTTACCTTTTACCCGAAAGCAGGCCGGATTGACGGACGTGTTGCTCATGGATTCGGAAAAGCGCTCGCAGATATCCCGACATCGTGGAGGCGTCTAGGAAGGATAAAGATCAAACAGAATTGTAACAGAGAATTGTGAAAAAATAGTAATAAATGGGTAGACATGGTAAATAGATTGTGGTGTCACTGGCCGCATCCTCATAGGTCCGGCCGTGGATATTGTCCTGCTGCATCTGTTTCACAAAAAAATTGAAATAGAGTGATAACAAAATATTAGTAAACAAACAAAAAGAAATATTGTTTGAAGGTTTCACTCGTGGAAGAATGATGAGAATAATGCTTCACGGTACAACGAGTTATCTTTCTTGGAAATGTGAGTGGTCCTGAAAAGGACCTACCCACTCTCGACGTTTCGATGAGCATGTTCTCATCGTTTTCAAGAGAATGAAAACGATGAGAACATGCTCATCGAAACGTCGAGAGTGGGTAGGTCCTTTTCAGGACCACTCACATTTCCAAGAAAGATAACTCGTTGTACCGTGAAGCATTATTCTAAACAAAAAGAATATATAAAGATTAAAAATTAATAACATTTAGATTATTTGGGACCCAATGTCGATATTATTTTGTCTTGCTTTTGAAATCGGTTTACACAAAACTGCCACCTTGATGTTTTCGAATACACGGCGGTATGAAAGGCACCAAGTTACATTCTAATCACTATGAGCAAAACGTACATAGGCCTGGAACAAAGTAAACAAGCAATAACAATATTTGGATGGACATGAAATAAATTTCCATTCTTCCATTCTGACGAAAAATGTTGAACAGATTATGTTGCTCTGCCATGTCTGTGCTGAATAAATTACGACTACTCGTTTCAAGACTAAACATCAAAATTTACAATTTAGATCATTTTCAAGGAATTTTATTTGACAAAGTATCATAAATGCTAATCATACCAAATATTTCATTATCTGAGTTCATCCTAGTTTAATTTTTAGGGACATGCGAGCGTTAGGAATGTGTATTCTTGTCAGTTTGGGGGTATCAATGGTGAGATTGTTTTCATCAAATATATAAGTAAACTGTGTAAATTACAAAAGTGAATGAACACAAATCACACATCCTGTTATCATAAAGTTTTTGATCTCCCGCAAAGTTTTCTCTCCCAGCCGTATTTGGGAGGGGGCGGACAAAAAAAAACTTGTAACATGAGTTTGTGCAATAGCAAAGTTTAATGTCATTTTCAATCGGCTGTAACTTTATTCTCTGTCTACCGAGCTCTTTATTTAAAGCATGATGTAGGAATGGGTGTATTTGGTCAATCTGAGGACTCTAAAATTTCAACCATCGACTAAAATTTTTAATTTATATCTACTGACGACAATGTGACGTAACCAACATTTCCATTCATAATTTTTTTCCAGACAGAAAATGATTGAGCTCTATTCTTTTTCGGAACTTTCTTCCTCTTAACAAATACTGATTGAACCATATTCTTTCCCGATCTTTCTCCTTTCAAAGCCTTAAAGTCACTTGGCAACTATAACGCGCTCATTATAGAACATTAGGACAATTATGGATACGGCGCCGTGTGAGTATAATCTTCGAAAGGCCAGACAATAAATTTCAAACCCCAACTCATTCATTAAAGTCGGTGTTGATATATTTTCCTTGCATCGCCATTTTTTTCTTGATAAAGGCCAAAGATTTTCGTTCCATACCCTCCTCTGTCAGGCAGAAAACACTTTCATAAAACATGAAGAACATACATTTATTTCCGATTATTATGAAATATTAACTTTGATGTAACCCGAACTCAGGAATAATTCACATGATGATGATGGCCTATTGTATAGCGCCGGTCACCGCCACAGCTGGGCGCTCATGGCGCTTGATTACTAAAAAAATAATGTCCCACAGATTTCATTGTCCTAATTAGTGCTATGGTTTATCTTTCAGTCCAAGGACTCCCAATGGTGGTACAATTTGGTTATTCTTCTAACGACAAGGTAGTGGGGAACATGCCCAATTATCGTAAAGTAATGCGTGCTGAGCCATCCGTTAAGCGTAACCAAATTTACATTTGGGGTGTGCGGCTGAGTGTTGCTTTATTTCATATCATTGAACAATATCAACACTAGTATTAGATTGGGATTAACATTATGGAAAGGACATCCCATTAGTGTTATTTGATGTTTTAACTACCAAAACAGTGCAAAATATGAATGTAAATCATTAACGTTCGGTACCGTATTATACATATCAAAAGGAGGGGGAAGATATAATGCGCATTTTATTGTGTGTAGTTGATTAAATTGGTTTCTTCCCGGTTATTTAGGTTTAACTGAATATGTTAACATGTTTTATATACATATTTTGGGTTTTCTTCGTGTATGCTAGAACAATTGTACAATAATTGTGACGTTTAAGGTTGCATTTAGATCTAAATAATAACATCTTGTTAATCGCCGACTCACAACTTTGTGTTATTAGCTTGCGTCGATCGAGTGTTTTTTTTTTTATTAAAAACGCCCCGTGGACGCACAAATACGCATGTAATACGGTGGACTTACGTTCAGCGTACGCTCCTTGAGCATAAGCCGAACGTAATTCCACTGTTTGGTCAGCGTATACAGTATTCTCGGGGAGCGGTTTTAAATTAAAAAAAAAAGCTTGGCAGCCATAGGCTAAAACTACAAAGGTGTGAGTCGGTCATTACACAACACTTTGTTACGAAATGAATTAATTTGGTCTACTCTTGTATGCTATTATTTTTGTTAAACTGTCAGTTTGATTTTGTATGTTTAAATTTGTATTCTGTGAATTTGTATTTTGTTCCAATAAATGCAGAAAGTTCTGCTAAAAAGAAAAAAACTATAAGAAAATCAACCAGCTACAATGTGAGAAGAAGATAATAAGGAATATGGCTCCAAATAATGTCTGCTCTACCCCCAAAGAAAATGCGCGAAAGTAAATATAAATATATAAGTAAATACAGAAACAAAGACAAGCATTCACATCTTATCGCCTTCAATAGAATCGAAAGAAGCATGTGAGTTCCTCGTTATCTCGACCGTAAATGACTTCTCGTTTACATTTTATGACTTATCCTTGAGACGCGGTCTGTAAAATTGACTTTGCTCATTAAAGATTGACTTTTCTCATTAAAGATTTACATCTTCATTACAAGTTGATTATTTCTTTTTTTTATTGAACATTTGGAGAATGAAAGATATAAAGACTGTGATATGAATATGAATTTAAGACATATAGGATGGTATTTTAATGAGATGTCTTTGAGCGTTACTCATGTGTTTTTTTTTTACTTTTTAAAGAACGTTGGTGTTTTATAATCATATGGTTCTTGTCCTCTACACATAATAGTGTGTTAGAATCCAGGGGCCGATTGCTCGAAATGGTCTTAGCTATCCTCTTCATGCTAAGACGTCTTAACTTCTTGTACCATCCTCGTAACATAGACATTAGAGTCGATAGAGTCGCGGATAGATAAGACTGTTTCGAGCAATCGGCCCCTGGTAAATATTGTAATGTCTAATTCTTATCGTGGAAGCGTCGCGGTGTAGTGGTTCTGACTCTCGCCTTTCGACCAGAGGGTCGAAGGTTCGAAACCCACCGATTGCATTAATTTCCTTCAGCAAGAAATGTATCTACATTGTGCTGCATTCGACCCTGGTGAGGTAAATGGGGAAATTTCTTGTAATGCGGAGCGCCGTAATGGCTGCCAGCTAGAGCCGGGTAATAGTGAGTGTAAAGCTTTCAGCGCCATGAGCACCGATAAGGTAGACCTGTGGGCTATACAAGTAGCCACCAATTTTTTTAATAAACAACTTCATTCAAGTCTTTACCACATGTTTATGCACACGAAAGGAATGTAATAGCTACCCTGATTATTCACTAATCACTATTGCTACACTTACTAACAAAAAAATCCGCACAATAAAACAGAAGAAACTTCATTCTGTGCCCATGTAGCTAGTGTGAATAATAGGATGGGATTAGTTTAATTTGTCCAGGGCCCCCGTAACATAAAAGTTTGCGATTAATTGCTAATCTGATAGCTATTGATATGAATCGCAAGTCTATGGCAAATCATGTACTAAAGTTTGCAATTGATCGCAAAACCAAATAGCGAGTAATCGCTAACCTTTATGTTACAGGGCCCCTGATTATTTGTCCCTTCTGCCTACAATGTCCCTTCTGTCTACAAGTACGGTGTTGGGTGTTAGTGTTGGTGTTGAGAGAGCAAAACGGTCCGTAAACCGAGGTCAAAGACCGTTGGTCAGTTTGCAGAAGTGATACAGAAACGACCGGAAACACGTCAGAATCTTGCGAGGTCTACCCCAAACACCGACAGACTTCAAGTTTGGTGTTGAGGCTGGTGATGGTTTTGCTGCAACACCAACACCAGCGTTAAACACCGTACTTGAAGTCACCCAGTGTCATCCCCTTCAAGAGTGTATTTTCATATCTACCTCAGATATCTCGGCAAGAAGAGGCAATGGGGAGAGACATGAATTAAAAGAGAGAGAGAGAGAGGGAGAGAGAGAGGGGGGGAATGGCCAGGGATGACGGTGTGTTAAAAATCACTTATAGAATTTTAATTTCATATCATATTCCACGGGCTATGACCAAAAGGAACTTTACTTCTCCCCCATACTCCCTCTATGTGGTTCCTGCTCTTTAGGTGTGCATGGTGTGCATGTATTGTATTCCTTTTTATTTTGTATCTGTCGGCGCATCCAACAAAAGCTCCGCTTCTTGATCTGCGACCTTTTCCTTCAATTTGTTTACTCTGTCACTAATCTTTTAAAATAATTATCCTATCATTTGATTACGATTGTAAATTGCTAGCCTGTACGTCATGAATTTATTTCTGTTGTTGAACATGTTGAAGGAAAGAACAATGTTCTTTTGAACTAAATTGAATTGTTCTTTTTTATTCCCTTTTACGGTATACTTTACTGTGACGTATACCATTCTCCCATCGCGTATTCTTAGAAGGATCTGACCTTATAGGAGGGGTTTCTAGATTAATTGAATCTTCGATTTCAATCGGTATATCTGTCTAGCCGTCTAAGATTCCAACAAACCTTCGCCATACGGGAAACTCGTGTTGCGAAATTTTAGATTTGGGGATCTGAATTTTGCGACCCCCGTATAAATGCAGATTTTTGTACTATTTATCTCATCAGCCTTATGTCGACGTGTCAAAAAAGTCGCGTTTTGTGTCACAAATTTCACATCGAGCGCTAGAAACTTTGCATTCGGGCAATCACAAACTTGGCGTCGGAAATCTCAAATTTTGCGAAATTACTAAATACGTTTTACCATCAGTCTAAGGTGTATACATACAACACAAGCTGAGCAAATCAAGAAACAGCCAAGCGTCTTCCACGCGTATGGCTGCGTTACTGGGATAAATCTTTATATACGTTGGCTAAACAGGCAAAAGGGTGACGAAAAGCATATTCTAGGCCAACGCTTTTCTGACAAACATGATTGCAGGGTATGAGTATTCTAAATTGTCTGGAGCAATTTAACTTCATATAGATTTTTGTTTGCACAATATACTATTAAGCTAAAAATATGTTCATAGACAAAACAGACATCCCACAATGCCATACGCAATACACCTTAAGTCAAACCGGCCGTAATTTCACGAAGTGACGGGAGCCAAAGAGTATTGTTGCATGAAGACAAAGAAATCCCGACATAGCGCCAACTCAATGGACATACTATCAAACAACGTGTTGAGTTTTAAGAAGTACACGTTTCAATGTATTTGTAACTTATTTGTAACAATACCCTCTGGCTCCCGTCACTTCGTGAAAACACGGACGAAATAGAGAAGAGGTGAATTTTAAGAATAACTTTTTAGCAAATAACCTGCAGATAACCCATGAATTTACTGATAGAAAGTCAAATTTGAAGTATAGAATATTTCCCCCAATTCAATATCGGTCGCATGTGTAAACAACTTTCCCTAATACGCATGTATGCAGTTTTACCACGCACATGGACAGTGACAAAACCCTGCTTCATTCTCGCAAATTAAATATTGACTGATTTAATGGAATTAAGTAACATAATATGCTATGTCATGATTATTAGTATTGATATAAAAATGAAACAATGCAGATTGCCTAGATGAAATTAAAGATATAGGCAACATGTTGTCCTGGTTACGGTTTTATCAAGTTTTTATCCGACCTAATATAACGCAGATGCTTTTAGATTATTATTTGAAGAGGGGTAAAAAGGTAGTCGGTTCTATTGACATAAAATATTATGAATTCAATGTTTATCTTCCATCGATCAGGCAAGAAAAAGAATAAATAGCAATTCATTCATCAATATCAATCATAATGACAAAAGATCTTGTCAACGCCATGATTTAAATGAAAGCTATAATTAGGTATTTATATTCGATTGTGTTTTTGTGGTCTCACTTTGATACATATCCCATTATTGTACATTGTTTATCATTGCTTTTTCAATCTTCAATCTCTTACTCCTCTGTGACAAATGAATTACGTAAAGACACGAATACGTAAGGATTGTACCATGTTCCTATACCTTGTTGTACTAGATCGATATATAGCATTTAAACATGACATCTCTCTAGTCATCTATTCAGACATGTCAGAGGCGAGAGACAAATTGTATGAATTCTTGCCGGTACCCAATCATCACACCTGGGTTGAGCGCAGCACGATGCGGATAATTTTTTTGCTGAAGAAAATTGACGCCAGCATGGGTGAGATTCGAACGTACGACCCTTGGGTTAAAAGGAGTCAGAACCACTACATCACAACGCGACGCCTTCACCTCGCCCTATATCATTATGATGAACCAAATCATTTGATTATTAGTGTTGAACTTAGTTTTAATATAGTGTTGCTTAAATCAGTCATCGCTGCACTTTTATTCTAATTCTGATCAATACTCTTGCTAATTATTATTCGCAGACTTCGCTTGTCTTTCCTTGACATGTTTTTATTTGAAAAGTATAGCCCGGCTAAGCCATTTAATCCCAGAGCAATAACTTTATATAGGACGGGTGTCTTAACCCTAAATATCGTAGCAACCGCCAAGCCAATTAACTATATCTGCCTTGTGTTCTACCTTAGACTTATTGAGAATGGAATATTGACGATCTTTATCACTTTGAAATGAAAGATCTGTCGACGTGTTGAAAGGGGGATAGACTTTTTAATATCTTGTAAAACTGA
This sequence comes from Temnopleurus reevesii, assembly GCA_036244855.1. Classification (NCBI taxonomy): domain Eukaryota; kingdom Metazoa; phylum Echinodermata; class Echinoidea; order Temnopleuroida; family Temnopleuridae; genus Temnopleurus; species Temnopleurus reevesii. The sequence continues at coordinate 11,584 of BQKZ01006868.1, read as the reverse complement.
TCAACTGCAGACATTCTTTTCAGCTTACGATCAAATTTTACAAGAAGGTGAAATTGTAATCTCAGAAGTATGAAGTCTCGAATTAATAGTAAAATCGAGAAAATTGCATCATGCAAGCTTTCTCAATGGAAAAAAAACATTAAATCAGCTCCGAGTTGTGAAAGTTGGAACAGTCTGGGAAGTTTTTAACAGATATCTACGATTTGAAACTGATTTGTCCCTTATATCCGATGTAAAACCGATTTGCACGTTGTAATCATATTTGTCGAAATGCCCATATCGAATACTACGACGATTAATTCACCCAAATCGGATCGCAAGCAGGTGTGCAGTCGGCTTTACAGAATATTATGTATTGGATCTTTCAACTCGAGAAAAAAAATCTTACACAGATGATTGATATCTCTGATCGAGACGTCATGTCTGTCCTGTCTCCAAGCGCGTTTAGTGGGTTTTCAAAAATTGGTGGCCGGAGGTTTATGGACGGTAGATTACGAATACGCCTCTCATGTGCGCAGTAAATAAAAGTGTGCATCTAACATATGCGCAGAATCTATTGCGTATCTAACATATGCGCAGAATCTATTGCGCATCTAATATATGCGCAGTATCTATTGCGCACTTGAAATGCGCACCCGTTTTCTACCGTACACAAGCAAAAAATCCCCCGTCCACCAATTTTGAAAACCCACAAATTTCACATACGTCAGAAGATCCCCGCCTCAAAGGAACAAATACCGTTGTTACTCCATGTTAATAAGTCAATGCACCAACTCTAATGTTGATAGTCCATTAGCTGATTGACTCCTAATGGTTGTGACATTCCCTTTTAAGCGACCCGTGAAAAAAGGGCAGGACTGCATTATGCATTATTTTGTTAAGCTAATAAGTGATGGGAGTGGGGAAAAGATTCTAACTCTTATAATATGGATTACGATTAGCAGGGAGAGATGTGATTTTTATTGCTTTATTAAACATTTATTATTTTTCTTAGATTTATTATTGTTGGGTAGGGTTTTTTTAAATTGTTTTTTTTTTTTTTTATTTTATCTTTGTTTTCTTTTTTTTTTAAATTATTTTTTTTTAATTTTAAAAATAAATTTTTTTTTTTTTTTTTTTTTTTTTTTTTTAAAATTGAATAATTAATGTCATAATCACTGCATAATGATTAGCGGCTTAGTTACATCATAGACATACCACCTTTGATTATATTCACTGCTTCGAAATTATTGGAACAATTCTTAGAAGGTTTGTTGATTGAATGTTTTGTACTTTAAAAACTGCAGGATCTAAAGAATATTGGTAATCAAAAGGCATACTAATTTCTAGAGTTAAAGAAAGCCATGACTATAACAGAATAGTATTTCATTTGATATGTTCGATATATGTTTTTAACTATTATTTAGTTGTCAAGTTTGTTCTTCTTCCGTGTCAACAAAAAATAAAAACGAACTTAGAATATCTTAGCCAAAATGGTCCCTGTATACTCCCCGAAGAACTGAACCAAAACTTCGCAGACGAAGTCTAATTCCTGATGCTGTTTCGCTCTTCTTCTTTTTCTTATGCTCAATAGCTAAGTTTTTTTTCTCTATCTTCCACTTTGACCAATACCGTGTCGTCTGAAGACCAAGAACAATTTCAAACTAAAATGTCTTATAACTGTTGGCAATCAACAATTATGGATCGATGGATGAACGATCATCTCTTCTAAAGATTTCTGATCCCCTAATTGAAATTTCATCCTGATTTCTTTTTACTGTTTGTCAGTTTGACAGCTTGGGGAAGTTCAGATCGGGATGCCATTGCCAGCCCATCGATCAACCATACAAATCATATTATATGCCATATTGTGGAAAGAGCGTTACAAGCCCGCCCACCTTTTAGTGACGTCATTCTGAATGGACCCGGTTTCACTTCAGGTTATGACCAATCATATCACTATATCCTATGAAAGTCGCACGTGGTTGAAGAATTGAAATGAACGAATTCATCTTATTCCCCAGTTGTGCACTTATATGTACCCCTAAGAAGAACATTCCTCGGAAGAACAACCTTTTGGCTGAGTTGGGTGCCTCCCCCCATGCATGGCAAAAAAAGAACGTTTCGAATAATGCATGATATCAACATTTAAATGCGAATGATGCAACGGCTGAACAAAAGTTAGAGAAAACTCGACAACAATTAACATTATCTCAGAAATTCACTTGTCATGCTAGTGATAATAGTCTCGAATTGATCTGAAATTACGCCTTCATGCATTATGCTTTCCAGGGTAATTGGTCCATATACAGTTCTTACAACTAGTTGTTTATTATCATTATTATAACCCCGGACATATTTCATCTCCCTTGGGAGTATTGAAGCAGGTCTTTACATTATCCTGCCGTTTTATATACGTTTTGTTTAAAATGATTTTCAAAGCAAGTTACATTTCGAGCACTTAATTTCAAACAGAATGCATAGGATGTGTACGTGAAATTTTGCGAAATTGAATGATCCAACTGGCTGGTGAAAACATTATATATTTTTGCAATGTGATTATTCAAATGCATTTGTTCAGACTTACCGTAATCTAAACATTTCTTATCCAAATACTTATCTAGTAGCGAGCAGTCAGAATGTTTTGATCATGACATCCACTACCGGTATATGTGTAAACTTTGATTGATCATCAGCGTTCGAATGAATAGTATACCTTACGACTGATCGTAGCTATGGTGAGATTCCGTCCGTGGAAAGGGGTCCGTAATTGGTTTAGCAATGCATGAATGTATGAGACGTGTCCTGCTTGAAAGCTCACATTCGTTCGATCCAATTAGCTTTCACCCTAAAGCACTTGTGGAAGAGATCTCATAAGGAATTAATTGCATTAACCCAACGACTTTGCCTGATGATCCTGATTGTTCAAATTTAGGATGAGTTCGGTCATTAATGCCTGCGTCACACCTTTGCGTTTTTAGCCTGCGTCGGCCTAGCGTTTTTGGAAATTAAAAAAACGCTCCATTGACGGGCAGCATACGGAGATCAGACGTGGACTGATGTTCGACTTGCGTTCAACGAACGTACGACGAGCGTCAGTCCACCGCATGACCTGCGTCTTTGTGCGTCAAGGGAGCTTTTCAACTTCCAAAAAATGCTGGGCCGACGCAGGCTAAAACGCAAAGGTGTGACGCAGGCTTAAGACCTGTTCGCTCGATTCGGCTAAATATAGACTGCTACCCTTCTCTGGCCCCTTCACACCCAGGGACCGCGGAACCGGATAGGGGTGGCTGGGTCTCTTTTTTTTTTCAGTTGATACGTGCAAGCCAATACGAATGTGAAAATGCTAATGCAGAGCTGCCCCCCCCCCCCCCCCCCCCGGCAGCAACCCAATTTTCACTTTTTTTTCCGCGGCCCCTCATATTTTTTTCCAATACTGTCGTTGGAACAATATCCACTAAACAACATTCGTAATGGAAATGTTTTTTTTTGTCGCGACAAACTCAGGCAAATCAAAAATTAATTGACAAAGTCAGACGGGTTTTCACTATTCTCTTATCTATCTTTATATTCATGCTTTCTGTATTCTAAACGGTAGTGCTTGCCAGGTTCGGTTATTTAACAAAAACCTTCTTCTAACATGAAATTTTAATACCAAATATTGATTTTCTTCATAATTCTCCTTGTCCTACTCCTTCTCCTCCTTCTCTTCCAACTCATCTCCCCTGCCCCATTCTCTCCTCTTTTCCCCCCTCCTCTCCATCCTACGATCAGAAACCTTGATGAATATAAATGGATGGAAATAGAATTGAAACCGTCTTATTTGTTAAGGCCGACTCACACCTTTGCGTTTTTAGCCTGCGTCAGCCAAGCGTATTTAGCCATTAAAACACTCCCTGAACGCACAAAGACGCTGGTAATACGGTGGATTGCCGTTCGGCGTACGCTCCTCGAGCGCAGGGCAAACATCTATATGCCGTCTGATCCGCGTACGCTGTGCGTCCAGGGAGCGTTTTTAATTTCCAAATACGCTGGGCAGACGCGGGATCTAAACGCAAAGGTGTGAGTCAGCCTTCAGGAAAGTATTAAAAATGAGTGATCGTCATTTCATTGTTGATGGCATGAACATGACAGGCTTCAAAGATTAGATGCATACTAATCATTCAGCCACATTCATGAATTCTCAAATAAATCTTTTAAAAAGATGATAATAAAAAGCGAGAAAATTAGGTTGAGGAATTGATAACGAAATAATCCATATGCTTCAATTTTGTTGATTAACATCGGGAACGTACTCCCAATCAGACGTGATCAACATCAAAGAAAATGATTAGAAATTCCATATTTGAATGGAAAATTTATTCATTGAGGGGACAATGCATATCTATCTAATTTACTAATTTAAGATGAAATTATAACAAAGATAAAGGGAGAAAGAGTAAGAAGAAGAAATAAAAGGATGTAGAAAAGATGAACATTAAACATGTGCAAGATAATTGTTAGAAACGTCATAATTTGATGGATAATTTATAGATTGACGGGGATGAGGTATACTTATCTAATTTACTAATTCAAGATGAAATTATAAACAAGATAGAGGAGAGTAGCGGATCCAGGGGGAGGGGCGTCCTGGCGCACGCACTCCCACCCCCCCCCCCCCCCCC
>BQKZ01006867.1:0-13385 GCA_036244855.1 Temnopleurus reevesii | reverse complement strand
CCCCCGAATATCGCGGAAGAAATAACTATTTGACTTGCAAGAGACTACGACGCGGGAATTGTGAAATATTTTTTTCTGGATCTGCATTTGAAACTGGGGTGAAATTTGGAGTAAATGATTTCAATATTTTGTTTTGGTGATTATAATCTTTTGTTAACTATTCAAGTGTTCATTAAGTAACAACATTAAGTTATATTGATGTAGGAGTCTGAGTATTTGCATGTCTTACTGTTTGGAAGTTTCTTTACCACAGTCCCATATGTTGATATTTGGGTAGGTCTATAATAATTTGCTCGCATGCACATTTTCAAGATGTTGTTTAAAAGTTAGTTCGGAGGCTTCAACATTAGTTTGTGGGGTCAAAATTGAAATAAAAAGGCCCATAAGGAACTCTGAATTTAAGTTTAGTTTTTAAGGCCTGTTGAAGACCTTGTTCTATGCAAACATATATGGTTTAATCGCAGGGCAACCTTCCTAGGCTAGGGCTAGGCGGCGCTATATTGCACTCTTTGACTTTGCCTGTCTTTGCCTTTGGTATCCAGCCAAGGCTAAGTTAGGGTATGTGTTATAGGGTTTAGGGTTAGGATTTAGGGTTAGGGTTTAGAGTTAGGGTTAGGTTTAGGGTTAGGATTAGGGTTAGGCTTAGAATTAGGGTTAAGATTTGACTGGATACACAACTAACACAAGTGCATTAGGCTAATGCACTTGTGTATCCAGTCAAATCTTAACCCTAATGATTAGCGCCACCTAGGCAACGCCAATAGGGACGTCCATCAACCTCCATTGCATTGGGCATTGAGTCGACAATTGACTTTGGCTTGCAAAAGCTGCATGTAACATTAGGCCTTAGTCCATAACTTAAAGCCTAATATTACATGCAAGCCAAAGGCAGAAGTACTTGAGGCCCAAGTCAATTGTATGTACTATGTACGTTGTACGGTTGTTTGCTCATTTTTAAAAATTATTTATGAAATATGGGTCTACAATTATTTCATCTATTGAATTTATTTGCAGAGAGTTCCTTTTTGGGACAGCATATTTAATTCCAAATGTACTGTTATAACATTGGTCGAAAATGGAATTTTAACGTAGTCATAGGCCTACTGATTAAAAGTTATCCATTAGAATTAGGGTAAGGGTTAGGATTCCGTGATGGAATCCTTTCCGTCCCAAAAAGGAACTCTTTCGGTCTTTCCACTTTGTTTACTGAAGCTTAGTAAAAAGTTTGAGAGGGGATTCCGAGTTGTTTATATTGTCCATCATTAATATTTTCACACACAGGTTATCCATTGAAAAGATGGGAGGTAATGCAGACAGTGTGAAGGCTTGGTTGAGGTCTCGTCATATACCGGTGCTCGGAGAATGGGTTGAAGCCTGCGTGGAATGGATTCATGAAGAACATCAGGTAAATTCAGAAAGAAGGTCGGCCAAATCGTGAAATAAGCCACCTCTCTAGTCTGTCACATGTCTTTTTTGTGTACAAAGTCTATGGAGATCAACGAGGTCCGGCCACTGACTAGGCCTAAATTAAACGAACGCAAGCCTATGGAGCTGTGGCTTATTTCACGAGAATGCCAGAAGGTCACATGATCCATAGAGATCAATTATTGGCGCTAATGTACTTTTCTATCCAGCCTGCACTGCTGCCGGTGTACAAATGAAGGGATGTTTTAAGAACGAGGCATCTCCATACTCTAGTGGCACACGCTGGTGCACGGCTGGATACAAAAATGCATTAGCACCCAATTATTAATGCTTAGTCTACATTCGATTTAATGTTCATCGTATGGAAGGGTGGTAGTGTAGTGGTGCTGACTCTCGCCTTTCAACCAGATGGTACTATCTTTAAATCCAGATAATTGGGCTGGCTAAGATTTTGGTGACATTTTAGCATGTACAAGCTGCAATTAGAAATCTTTTCTTAGAGGTGCTGGGCAAGCATTCAAATATCCGATAACAATGCTCTTTTCTGGAAAAAAGAAATGATTTAGAAAGCATTTAAATGGAAGACACATGTTATTTATCTATTTCCTATCTGCAGGGTACAACATTGTCGGGTAGTCAGCTATGCAAGATGGTATATGAGCAGTGGTTGGATTCAGACGTAACTGAGATAGCCACACCATGCCTCCCAGCAGGCATCAAGCAGGCCAAGAAGACTCAACTCAAAGGAAACTTTGCTCTCCAAGTAAGTGATGATTCAGTCCTGGGTTGTGTCATCTACACACGACTCTACAAACGACTGGTGACCTTTCTCGGTGTGATTCAGCACTATGGGTTATCACTGGGTGCAAGTGAGTGTCACCAGTTGTTCATACACTCATGTGTGGAGGTACTGACACCTTTGTGAAAAACAACCAAGGAGGGCGTTTCATGAAGCACAACGCTGCGACAAATTAGTCAGCGCTGACTAATCCAGCGAATTACATGAGGATATACATGAATTTTGTTGAATAGAATGTGCTGCCATTGACTGTGGCTATTTGATGTGACAAGCTTCATGAAACTTTTTCCTGGGCCATATAACATAAGAGTTTGTGGTTAATCGCTAATGAAAATGACCAATCAAGATATTTGTTGCATGCCCATTTTGTTCAATAGATTGACCAGTAACCACTCAGAAGTACTCTTTCAAATCACTGATTAATTGAGAACGTTTATGTTGTGAGGTCCAGATATCAGATTTCACATGTGATTTATCTTCTGCACTGGTTTGCTAATGTCAGATGGATATTTGTAATTATATCCCTTACACTAAGATCGTTGCATTGACAGTGTACAGGCAAGAAAAATGAATAGATTTGCTAATAAAGCCGTTTGTCATTGAATAGTACGAATAGTAATTTTTTTCCCTAGGGAAAAAAGTTACTATTTTTGCGCGCATGCGTAGTCGGCTAAAACAGACGAATAGTAATTTTTTTCCCTAGGGAAAAAAGTTACTATTTTTGCGTGCATGCGTAGTCGGCTAAAACAGACGTGCCCGTGCTCGAGAGAGACACTGCTTCCCAGCTACACGGCACTGGACACTTCTGGCGGGCTTCGTTCGCATGATATGCTCAACGAGAAGACGAGCCAGAGACTAGAAAAACAATTTATCTGATTATCAAATTATCGTTAAGACAATGTAAGATTATTTAATCTGCTGCAATAGACTACTTTATTGTTAATGTTGTTGTTGTAAGAAGTGATATAAAAGTAATATACAATGACTTGATTCTCGGTACTGGCTAAACTATTCGCACTCGTGAGCATCAGATAGTATCATCCTCCCTCGGATCGTTGGCCCTCGGGAGTATGGTACTATCTGATATGCTCATTCGTGCGAATAGTTTTAACCAGAACCTGGAGAGTCATTGTATATTTCTATAATATCAGGGATGAATCCCCTATAAATGGTTGGTTCTCTTGACCTTTTGTTGGGTAGTAAATGGGATATTAAAGTAATATTCTGTGTATGTATTTCTGCTCCTAATATACAAATAGCTGAATTAATCATGATCTTTTCTTCATGATGATGATGATGGCCTCTTGTATAGTGCCGGTCACTGCCTCAGCTGGGCGCTCCTGGTGCTCAATTACTCATAATAAATGTCTCATAGATTTCAATATCCTGATCAGTGCTATGTTTCATCTTTCAGTCCAAGAACTCCCATTAGTGGTAAAATTTGGTTATTCCTGTAACGACGAGGGAGTTGGGAACAGATAGGTCTTTAGTACTCAAAGGAATGACTTTTGATATTCTTGCCTCAATATAGACCCTTCTAGCGTTCGCCTGTATACTGTAGTCCATTTTAATAGGTTTGGCAGTATCAAGAGTTTAACATTTCTTTCCAGGTGAACTGTATTCAAGACATTTCGACTCCAGCATACGCCCAACTGACAAAGCTGCAAGGAAGAGAGAATGAAAACGCACTTGTCACTGCTACTCAGGCAACACAGGCAAAGGTATGTTCTACTGATTTCTGTTTGTGGAGATACGCATGACTCTGTGCACGACTGTTGACCCTTTCACAGGTGCAAACTCAGCAATATATAAAGTATTATACTACTGGAAAGGGCCACCAGTCAGGGTTTTAGATGGAACTATATCCCACCCTTTTAGTTTCGGTTTAAAAAAAATCTTATTTATAATCAAATTAATGCAATCCAGTTATACACAAGGTGCCTTGAGCACTTTGCGCAGTTGAAAAGAGCTTCTTAAATGATGATGACCCCATGTATAGCATTGTTCTTCACCTCAGCTGGGTGCTCAGGGCACTCAAAATAATATCTCAAAATTTCAATGCCCTAAACTGCATTCTGTGCATGGTGTAGGTCGACCCTCTATAAAGGGGCCAACCTGAACTATTTTATTTTAATTTTTATTCACAGTAGAAGAAATTGCTGGTAATACTAAGATATGCCAAGTATGCCATATATAATCTGAAAAATCGTCTCCATCATGAAATCTTTGAGAAAATGGGAACAATTGTTCTTAGACCGACCGACTGTATTTGTATGACCGGAAAACCTGGCGTAGACTTGTTGATTCATTCTTGACTTTGACTGATTTGTACTATAGTTTAGATTCTATATGAAAAAATTGCTATTCAACCCCAATTTTTTTGTTTGGCAGGTCCTAATTCATATTGTCATCATTATTGTTGTTTCTCTTCAGTTTGAGCCTCATTCTAGTCGGATGCTAATGCTGTCCCTCACAGACGGTCAAGAGACGATCCAGGCCATGGAATACAAACTGGTTTCATCTTTGACCTCTGACCTCAACCCAGGAGCAAAGGTCAGTAAATATGCTATGCAGATATGAAATGCAACTATTGATTTTGGAGTCGCTACTTTGAAAGAGATGTGTGCTAAGGGGTACCCCCAAAACACAGATGATTATTATTCATCATTTTTGGTCTCATGTTCACAAAGTTATTGTAGCCTGTGAGTTGTGTTCCATGAACACAGAGAAATGTAGACAAAGCAAGAATTCCATGATTTTCCTAGGGAAATGCAGATTAATCACATTAGAGGAATTGCACATTTTAACAAAAGTAGAATCACATGATCATAGTTAATCTATTCTGTTATTATTTTGGCTCTTTACTTGTGTGTACAGGTATATTAATTTGTTTGCATTCTAAAGATCGGAGCATAAGTAGGATTTAGGCTCCCTTCCTTGATTGCAACTGAGTCATTTATTTGCTTCTAACTCCCTTGCTAGTAATCCATATAATAATATATGCAATTTATATAGCGCACGTATCCACTTTGCTGAGTGCTCAAGGCGCTTTACATTATTATTACCCTGGATGAAGTTTTTTTGAGTTAGTCCTATGTATTTAAGAAATATATTTGTAGAATTTGTAGAGAACTTTATTTACTCTTTGACCCCCTTCCGAGGTATGAGAGTACAAACATCCAAATATAAAACATTAATACAAGATGTAGAATATATACAACAAAATGACATAGTAAACTGGACAATAATAGGAAAGTATTTTCATACAAGTAGAATGTAATAGAATGTAGCACACTGAATACACACTGAATACACCGCTCTTACCTCAGATTCCCTTTAAAGGGAATTTTTTATCATTGAAATATCCCCAACAAGCACTGGTTCTTCCCAATTGATTCAATAAAATTCGTTCATTAAAAAATGACCAACTTGGATACAAGTTCTGACAATACATGTGTACGCAAAATGCAAAACTAAAAAGTCCCTTCTTCTGATGTTATATCTTTTTTCCCCAATAGATCATGTTGTCTGGTGATATCCAGTGTAGGCTTGGTGTCATCCTCTTAACACCTACTCATGTGAAAGTGCTCGGTGGCGAGGTAGAAGCCTTGAAGGAGGCTAACAGCAAAGAGAAAGTACTCGCTAGAGCAATGTAAGTATCAACAATATAAGAATAGATCATGTTGTCTGGAGATATGCAGTTTAGGCTCAATGTTACTCTCCTATTCATGTGAAAGTGCTTGGTGGCCTCCTTGAAGGAGACTAACAGCAAAGAGAAAGTACTTGCTAGAGCAATGTGAGTATGAACAATGTATTAAACAATAGATCAACTTATGGATTGAAAGAGGTTCATTGTAGTGAAGAATAATTGAAGAGTATTGATCAGTTGTCTCATGATGTGTAAACGTAGAACGTAGGTAGAATGAGGTTTTGGCTGCTGTGTACTGCTAGCCTTCATCAGACTATAATAGATCATATTGTCTAGCGATAAGCAGTGTAGGGTTGGCATCGTTCTCCTAACCCCTACTCACGTGAAAGTGCTTGGTGGCGAGGTAGAAGCCTTGAAGGAGGCTAACAGCAAAGAGATAGTACTTGCTAGAGCAATGTAAGTATCAATGATGTAACAAGCAGCACTGTAAAGGTTGTGTTTCATAAAGCTGTGCGTAGATTTATGCACGATTGTAAGATCGACTGGTGATCCTTTCTCGCACTCAATGATGACTTCTGTACATGTAGGAAGAAATTCCTTGAATGCAGTGAGCTCCAAATTGTAGTCATGCTATAGCCGGTTTAATACACAGAGCGCTTAGAAACACTTTGCATTAAGCATTATATAAATATTGTGTATTATTATTATTATTATTCTAGCGGAGTAACTCCTCCAGAGATACCAGCTGGTGGCAATACTCAGCAGCAGGTTGCCACTGCCAACACTACCACAACCACTGCCACTCCTGCAACTACTGCCACAAACTCAACAAGACAAACCGTCACAAACAGCAATACTTCTGCCGCAAGGAATCAATCAAGCAACTCAAACTACAGCAACAAGCCAAATCAGCATGCTTTACCAAGGTGAGGAGAAGTTCTATAAATCTATTTGATTTGTGACGATCATCAGATCCAACAAGGTCTGATACTGTCATTTCCTGTATCCAAAATCCATTTGGATCTCGGAATGGAACGTCTTAAGTGAAGACTTGAGGAACTTCGAAAGTATTGCCAAAGTTAAATTCAAACTGTAAAACCTAGACCTAGGCATCCTGGGTTGTGTTTCATGAAGCTGTTCGTATATATATGTATGACTTTACGAACGACTGATGACCCTTTCTCAGTTGCAATTGCAGCAGCGACAGGAGATGACATCATGTGCAGGAAAGGGTCACCAGTCGTTTGTAGAAACTTGCCTAGATCTACAAACAGCATTACAAAGTACAACCCTGCTCTATACAGAACATTTCGTATTATAACTTGTTTGATGATCTACCCCTATCCCAGATTACTGGTCCACAATGTGTTCATATTCTTTATCAACCAAGCATTGTCTAAGATTCAAATCTCTTCCAAAATTAGCAAATTTGGCAATTTGTTGATGTATACTCATTTCCTGAAGATAAATAGCAGTTTAACTGTCAGATGTTGCTCCGTCTTACGTTTGCACAGTGTGAGACAACTGATTAATATCATTGGTTCACTTTTTTGCAATTTTCTTTCTCCAGGAGTAATTGTGCAAAGACGGTGAAACAGGAACCATATACCAATACAAGTCAATGGGGCCAAAGTACTGCAAGGCCAACACAAGACACCAAACCAGCTCAGCAATCAAACTACCATCAAGGACGCTCTATCGAGAGTCAGGAAACACAACCAGTTGATAGTTGGAATCAGGGGCATTCAAGGTCAAACCAAGGTCACTCAAGGTCAAACCAGGTCATGAGGCCACCCCGAGGACGCTCTATCGAAAGTCAAGATACACAACCAGTTGACGGATGGAGTCAAGGTCACATGAGGTCAAATCAAGGTCAAAGGTCAAATCAAGATTATTCAAAATCAAATGAGTTTAAAAGGCCAGGTCAAGGACGTTCCATTGAAAGTCAGGAAACTCAGCCAGTTGACAGATGGAGTCAGGGTCATATTAGGTCAAACCAAGGTCACACAAGGTCAGATCATAGGTCAATCAAGCCTGCTGATTATCAGGATTTCCAAGATGATTTCATGGATGAGGATGAGGATGTGTTCGATGAGCTCATGCTGGAGGAGCTTGAAAACCTGGAGAGGAAAACACAAAAGGTAAGATGATTGTTCAATAACATTTGTTCATGTGGCCATTTGCATTCAGGAACTAAGATCAAAATACAGATTCGACTTCCAGTACCTTTTTGCTATTCCTAACGACGATTTTACTCTTTAATAATTCCTACCGTCTATGTATTATCAAACAGGATATATGTTTGAGTGTCTAAAGTGTAGGGACCAAAAGCCAAGGCTACTGTTACCTGTATTTCCTTTTAAATTTTTGTGTGCATTGTATTATTTTGATACATAGGGGAAAATGTGTATTGGACCGCAAGCAATAGGAAACACTCTATAATGTAACCTCTTCCCTTAGAGATGAGAACATGAATCAAATCTGAATCAAAGCCCTATCATAATTTTAATATTAGACACGCTGGCGAAATGCCCAGAGATACCAACCGTTAAAATGATTTCATAACAGGTTAATGCCTGAGAGTATGGCTGTTGTTCTCATGTTTGCTTGAATGTTTGTTTAGCTGTTGCGTTATTTACATTTTAATCTTGACCTCATGTATACATCTGTGGTAATCGGATAATACCATCAAATAGTTCTCTTCTCCTTAATCATCTTATTTTATCAAATTAAAGTACAATTGCAATCTTGACTTAAAAGTCATTTCTATTCCAAACAGCCATATAAAGAAGTGCACACAAAACAGATTCCTACCTAAAGGCCTCAACCTCTTCAAATTTAAATTTGTAGCTACTATGGGACTCTGATAATAAGCTTTTGCTTCTCTAGAGTATCCCACCATTTTAATTCCATGTTTGTCATTTCTATTTAATATCTTTTACCAAATTATGTTGTGAGTTTTATAAGTATACTGTATATTTAAATGGATTGTGATTTTTGAAATGGAAAAATAAAGTAATTGAATTGAAATTGAATTGACCTCTAACTCAATTTCCGATCTTTTCATGTCAGGTGCAGAAGGAACCGTCATTCCAAGATTGGGATGCAGGAGACATTGATGAAGAGGAGCTCCTAGCCATGGAATGGGAGAACAGTACTATCACCAAGGGTCAGGTCCAGCAAAAGCAGACTACTGGTGTCCAACCATCTCATGGAGATCAAGGAAATAGCGGATCTAGTTCAGTAAACGCTGCATCAAGTTCGAAACAAAGATTACCCGATAGAACTGGTATGCCATCGAAGATAAGTAAGCCATCGGGTTCATCTAACACATCTCCCTCATTTGCTTCTAATGCTGTACCCCTGTTCAAGAAAGAGATTAAACCTCTTGGTGAATCAAGGATGCCACAAGGGTTCCAAAGAACAGTATCACCAGAGATCCATCCTATAAAGTCATCAAGAACACAGTTGGATGGTGGGAGTTCCTATGGCAGGGGTGAAAATGGCAGTGGTTCAAGAACACCTCAAGGGTTTCAAAGAACAGTATCACCTGAGATCAAACCTGTGAAGCCATCAAGAACACTGCAAGGTGGTGAAACTGCCTTTGTTAAAGGTGATGGTAGTGGTGCTTCAAGAACACATACAAAAGTTGGTGTCCAACTACCAGTGGCATCCAAGGTGGCTGTAGCTACCAGGTTCATCAAAACGGAGCCCATCTCTCAGCAAAGACAGAGGGATGCCAAGAACGGGTCAGATGCTAATACAAGGGTTGATATTTCTTCAATGGGATCTTCTGGAAGAGATTTTGTGTCAGCGCAGAGTCTTGTAAAATCAGAAGATGGAGAGAGTGCTGCTAAGAGAATGAGATTCAATTCAGGTGAGTTTTCTATTGAAGAAGCTTTTGTTGTGCATAAACCCATTGACTACCCAATCTGTAATTCCCATAGAGTTCATGCATACGTTCCCAATCGTCAATGGGTTCAAATTTAGGGATTTTTGTGATGGTTTATTGGTTGTTTGGGGGATATTAGGTCACATAATTGCAAGTTGCAATCGATCACAGTTCTCTAGCACCTCCCTTTAGATTAATATTGGTCTGCTTAAAAGTCAATTGTTTTATCTTTATTTCAACATGATATTGCACCGTAATATACTTTTTGTCACTATTCAGGACCGAAGCCTACTCGTCCATTTATCTACCTCGTCAACAAAGCTGACCAGCTGGAGAGGAAGGAAGCTTGTCAATTTAATATAAAGGTATGCAATGCTCAGTCTTATAGCAGACATGCATTCCATAAATCGCATTCCTTACTTAGTTTTTATATTCCCTTTCGCTTCTTGAGGGGGTTCTGAGATGTAACGCTGGATACAGAACAACATCATGCCATAGAAAAAATAAGAAATATCATTTATGGTTGGCATGTCTGTAAAATGGGCCTTTTGAAACTACCACAACCACTAGCTATACAACTGGCAGTACTAGTAAAGATACTTCAGGTCCCACCTCCTCAAATATGAAATGCTGCACTTATGTCAGATCAGTCTGATGAAAACTATCTACTTTGTTTTTATAGAAAAACGTTCTTTGGCTCATTAATGTGCTCTTTGACATAATTTTTTTAAATAGATTTTTGATAATTGATGTACTTCTTTTTTGTTTTTTTCAAGGGTTTTATCATGACATTAGTGTCAAGTCTGTCTCATAACCCAACCTGGAGTCTAGCTGCCAAATTCAATGATGGAACAATGTCTCTAGATGTGGACATTTCGGATAAGGTACGAGGATGATGATGATGATGATGATTATGAGGATGATGAGGATGATGATGATGATAATGGTGTTGGTAGTGGTAGTAATGATTAAGAAAAAGAAGAAGAAGATTATATTTTTTATGATGATTGTAATGGAGGTGGTGATGATTATTATTATAAATACTAGTGATGATTTTCACAAACATCTTTTGCTCCTTGCTCAACAGGTGCTGTCGCAGATGATTGGTTTCACGGTCTCTGAAATGATCGTAAGTAATAATGATAATAGTAGTGAACGTCTTTTATATAGCGCTTATCACATCTTCATGAGAAGTCCCTAAGTGCTCTACAATTGTAGCATTATTACCCTGGCTTTACTCATGCAGCTATTAGACACATAAGCTTTTTCAAGGAACGAATTCCTGCAAGGTACCCATTCATCTCACCCGGGCTGAGTGCAGCATAATATGAACAAGTGTAACGCTATGATTGGGAATCGAACCACAACTCTCTGGTTGAAAGACGATAGTCAGAACCACTACACTACGAGAAGTCTAATTGGTGTCCAAATTATGTTTCTTACCTTGATCTATACAAAATGCAGTGTTATATAGGAAGTAATGACAGTCAAACCTCATTATAACGAGGTCCATGAGACCAGAAAAATTGTCTGATTACATTGAAATCTTGTTATATCAGAGCCAAATTACAATGACATATAAAGAGATGGAACCAGAAAAAACTACCTTGTTATAACGAGATCTCGTTATATCAGTGCTCTTAATAACAAGGTTGGACTGTATCTCATAACTATTTATGAAAGGCTTGTTAACAAGTAATATCCAATGTAACTCGACATACATTTGAAAATAATTTACACAAATAATTTAGATAAGCCATCACTTAATGCCTTAGTTATCCACTCATATAAAGTCTATTCTAGTGATGGCAAATTTTGGACCAAAGCAAGAACATGTGTTTTTGGAGAGGTAAATTTATTAGAAATAACAATGAAAGACTAACTGAACAAACTATTTGCTTGAAGAATGAGAAACAAATGAAATTAGGGAGGTAAGATTTATAAAAGGCTACACTTTATGATTGAGTGATTAGTATTATGCAATAGAGGATGAATTAAAAAAGATCTATCATCATTGCTTGACCAGTAATTTTAAGTAGAAAATTAGCATATTTGGGAACGTATGAACAAAATTATAGCATTTAATTGGAGGCCAAATCATCACTAATTACATGTAACTCTACCTAAGTTGAATCTCTTGGGACCTAAAACATATGTTCAACTTCAGAGAAATTTGACGTATAAGGGGTAAATAACACAGTCATGTAGTACATGTTTTGTTAAAAAGTTGCATCGACTTAGGCAATTATTCGATTTAGGGGGTGTTGTTCAAAAGTTTCAATTGCGCGCAAGTTGCAGTTGATCGGAACATGCCAATCAAAATCATTATTTCATGCGCGTCTTGTTAAATACGCATACCGTTCGCGAATGATAATGTGCATTCAATTTGCAAATTTGCAGTTGATATTGAACAACACCCTTTTAGACAAGTTCAACATAGGCAGAGTTCACTGTATTCTTTCTTTGTTTCATTATTTCTCACCCTTTCATTTTTTTTCACACGAAGGAACTTCCCTCTATCCCCTTAATCTCTTCACCATTCTTTTTCTGATTTCCTTTCCATAGGAGATGAAGGCTAGCATGAGAAAGAGCGACAAAGCGAAAGCAAATGAAATTAAAGAGACAATCAAACAGGTTAGTATACATTTTTCCCAGACCAGGCAGGTGTTTCACCAAGATACGAAAGACTTTAAGAACAACTTTACGCACGACTGGTATCATATCTTATGCTGGATGATCAATAATATTGTGCATATTTGACTTGTTAACGTACTACAGTCTTTCTTAGAATCTTGCATAATTTTAAGAACGATTTGGTGAAACACTGCCCAGTACAAACAAGAGTTGTATTCCTACTTATACTATCTTATCCCTCTTTATTGGGGAAGGTATACAAAGATCTTAAAAGGAGAGTCTACCCAAAAATGATAATGTTTTAACAGATGCAGAAAAATTTGGTGAGCAGAACAACAAAAGTTTGAGTGAAATAGGACAACTAATAAGAAAGTTATGAATGTTTCAATATCTAGACAAATTGGCAACTGATGACATCACAGGTCACAACTGACAATTTGATACATTTATATCAATGTTATGAAATGTTAATTTTTCCCCCAAAATATGATTCCCCCAGAATTTAAACTCCCTGATATCTTCATGATAGACATGTCTTTCCCCTATTTGCATGTCGACATCAATGCAAACTTTGTATTTCCCTGTAAAAATGATGAATTTCACACCATAGATACTAACACAAATGATGGGTAGAAGTTTACCCATGACATCATCGAATTGGCAACATGCCTGAATTGTTTGACTGATTTGCTCATTTTTTATGATCTTTAAAACTTCATAACTTTTTTATTACCTGTCCGATTTTCTTCAATTTTTTTTTATTCTGCTCGCAGATTTTTTTTCTGCTTCTTTTCTTCATTATCCTGTTAGCGTAACGAACATGAAAAAGCCCTGGAATTGACCTATATGAATTAAGTCATGCATATACATGGTAATAAGGAATATTTTTAAAAATGATTAATTATTGCTGTTTTTCAGGGAATGAGTCGTTGCCAGCAGACTTTGAGAGATCTGTCCTGTATCATGACGATTGAGGTGAAGCCGGA
>BQKZ01006866.1:17406-31045 GCA_036244855.1 Temnopleurus reevesii | reverse complement strand
TTTGTTAATTCACATTAAACTGCCTCAGAACAAAGAGTCGTGTTGAATCGTGTTGCTTCCGGGGTCCTATGTGACCTATGCTTTAGCAACAAATACAAAAATTAATTGGACTGTCAGTTCGAACCTCATTGATTCACCCTTGTGGGCACTCAATTTTCGTTTTTGATACATTTTATCAGGAAAGGATTCTTGACAAAAGATGGACCATTAAAAAATTTTACCACAGTAGGGGACATTTTTTCCAACCTTAGGTAATATTTGATACATACTTTATTAAATGTTAAATAATGTTTCGCCCGCCGGTATTTATCGCATCTCGGATAAGAAAGTTTTCCTATTAATGCCTCATTATGAACGGTTCATTCACAAATTAATTTGTGAGAGTGATGAAATATTTCCCATTTAGATAGACGAATGTATTCTGTAGGACCAACAAATAATCAGATATGTAAACAAATTCTTGTTCTTGTTATTATTATTGAACTTAAGTGTTGAATATTAAGATTTTGTGAAAACTTATCGGTTTTGCATATCAACCTTTCATACGGATTTTTTTCTTTAGCCTTACATTTTTAGTTTACCACTTCCATTTTTCTTCATACTCAAATACAGCATCATAACACAAGATCAACCATGAGCGCCATGACATCATCTAACCTCACCACAGCGGCCCTACTCTTCACCCGACCCCAGCCCCGCCCCGTCAACTTCCATTTCGATTTCACCAAGACATCGACCTTTTACCTCGACATGTGGACGCTCCTTGCGACCCTCGGCCTCCTCGTCATCGTCGCCCTCGTCAACGCCGTCGTCTTCATCACATGGCGACGACAGTATCGCAACAACATCGCGGGGAACTCGCACGACGTCAACGGAAATAGTTTCTACGTCCCGAATACGCCGACGACTATCAGTGTGATCGACGTCGCGAAGCCTCTTGTTGGGGAGGATTCAGAAACGACCTCGCCGATGACGTCGATGACGATGTCCTTCACGAACAGCTTGATGACGGGTGTTGATGATGTAGGTAGTAGGATCGGGTTAAGTCGTGCGGTCCCCGTACGGTATGTTGAGTTGAGCGATCATCGCAGCGATAAACGACTGTTACTCCAAGTTTAACGTGGATGATCCTGTCTTCGGAACATTGAAACAAAGTCAGAATATATAATATATAGATGTATATGTTTGTATAAAATTAGTGTCCGCTTTAATAAGTACTCGGAAAGGATTTTAGTTGGAAAACGTCCAAAAGTGAATGTGTATGTAGTGTAAATGTAGAGCAGCTTGGATGTATCATCCAGTCCTGGGATTTTTTTCTCAGTGTGACAATTCTCTTCATTATTCCCCACCACGATGAAACCTTTCATTTTCCACAGAGAGCATAATTCCTCTTGACAATGTATTTGTGGGAAAGAATCATTTACTTTTTTAAAACTATTTGTCTTTTCCTAACATTATGTATTCACATTTTTATAACTTGTTTCTGGAAAGCGAACTTTAAATTTCGCATAAGGTATGTGGTAGCACCATGTCGTGATACCTTTTAAGAAATCGTCATGAAATCACTGATAAGAGCTCGAGAAGAAAGATAATTAGAATAACACGACGTTTCGGTTAAATCTAACTAACCATCTTAAAAGATGCTCATATGGTATTACTACAAGCCTTATTTGAATGGTTACCACGCCATTTATGTTCTAGATTTCTTCAACGAAATGCAATATATTGTGACAAATTGTAGGTAATTGATGATAATGTGAAATGGACAACCCACTTTGGATAAAATCATTTAAGTGCATCCCTCGGGAAAAAACTATCATCACTATTCTCATCATTATCATCATCATAATCATCCCCATCATCAGCTTCATCTAGTGATGGTGATGATGATGATGATGATGATGATGATGATGATGATGATGATGATGATGAGGATGATGATGATAGTGATGGTGATGATGATGATGACGAATGATGGTGATGATGGTGATGATCGTGTGATGATTGTGATGGTTATGTTGATGACGATAATGGTGGTAATGATGGTGATTGATGGAGGTGATGATGGTGGTTACGTTGGTGGTGGTGATGATGATGATGATGATGATGATGAAGATCATGATTATCATCCTCATCATCATCATGATCTCCATCACCACCGTCACCCCTATCATCATCATCATTTCTATCACCGTCATCATCATTATCTCCATCAATCACCATCATCACCACCATTATCGTCATCAACATAACCATCACAATCCTCACAACGATCTTCACCATCATCACCATCATTCGTAATCATCATCATCATCATCATCCTCATAATCATCATCATCACCACTGCCATTAACATCATCATCATCATCATCATCATCATCATCACCACTGCTATCAACATCATCATAATCATCATCGCCATCATCATCATCCTCCCCACCATCACCATCACCTTCTCCATCACCACCATCATCATCATCATCTCCACCACCACCACATTATCTTCATCTAGATCATCATCATCATCGTCATCATCACCACAATCATCACGACCACCACCATCATCCCCATATTCATCGTCGCCAGCCTCACCATCATCATCATCATCATCATCATCATCATCATCATCGACACCACCACCACCACCACCACATCACCATCATCATCTTCATCTCGATCATCATCATCATCATCATCATCATCATCGTCATCATCACCACAATCATCACGGCCACCACCAGCATCACCACAATCATCACCATACATCGTCATCAGCCTCACCATCATCATCATCATCATCAAAATCATAATCATCACCAATACAACCATAATCATCATCATTATCCTCATCATCATCATCATCATCATCACCATCACAACCATCATCATCATCATCTTCATCACTATCACTATCTGACCTTATCATCATTGTCAAATAAGTTTGTGATAGTATCGCATTCTACGTGTTTCAAGCTTTCATTCATGCACTAACCATATATTGCTTTTAAGTCCCTGGCCTATAATATGAGAATAGAAGACTTTCCAAAATGTCTTTCCCAGCAAAGATTTTTGTTTCACTCCCTTATCCGAGAATCTGAGTACCGATATGGGAAGTAACCTTATAAAGTTACGTATTTTTGAGCGCCGCTCGATTACAACGGTAAATGGGAAAAGGAAATATGAAAATTCAGCTGCATGTATTAAGTGTGATAGGGACCCCCCCCCTTCTTCAGATAATACGTGCAAGTCTATAGGAGTGTGTTAAAATCTTAATCCACCCCCCCCCCCCCTTCAATATGTTGTGCAGTCCGTGTATGAAATGTGCTGGGCCCCGTTACATAAAGGTTTGCGATTAATTGCTAATCTGATAGCGATTGATATCAGTCGCAAGTCTATTGCAAATCATGTACTAAAGTTTGCAATTGATCGCAAAATCAATTAGCGATTAATCGCAAACCTTTATGTTACGGGGCCTAGGCCATCAAACGTGATTGCTCATTTTGTGATGCTAAAATCATTTATGGTGATCTCAATGTTGACTTCAACTTAAACGTTTCATGATAATTATGTCTACATTTTTAGATAAACTAGGCAAAAATTTACCAAGCGCTGGTCAATGTACTTATGATACAAATATGGTCAACTTTATGTCACATATTTTACACAATTTTGGGGCAAAATAAGTCCTTTGCCAGGACTGTCCTGTTAAGTCACACATACACGACCTCTCCATGAGATATCCGCTCTACCCCACAAATCTGTACCCTCAGCATAGTCTGCCAGAACAGACCCTTGGGTTTCGTTGTGCGCACACACACAGAGTGATATAGGGTATGCATTGTGTGTCTGCATGCTCTCCCCAAGCAAGACTGAGGGTAGAGCAATGATGTATGTGTGTGATGTAGTCACACAATATGGACTCCCTGTATCATGATCTGTGCATGCACACACCGAAAGTCTAGGGTATGTGCTTGCAAACTACCCTCAGGATGCGAGCTCCTTGCGTGTACGGTGGGATAGGCTACCGGGTGGACTCGTTTAGAGTAGGGAGCACGCGTTGTGAATACATGTATTAAAATATTAAATAAACAGTCTAGAACCTAGACTAGGGCATAATGTATGGCAATTTTGATGAAATTTAAAAACGTGTCACTGTGATTTGGACATACTTCATCCAGTAGATGTGTGTACAGTATGTTACCCAGTGTTTGGTTAGCTTTAAGCCCAACGTCCTAAAAGTGTTCATTCTCGATACATTCCAGATGCTACACGCAACATTTTTTTCATCATATTCACTGATATTCTATGATATGATTTATGAAACATGTTGTAACCTCTTATTTTTGATATTGACAATATCAATAGTTCGAGTGATCATTCCACTATTTTTGTTAAAACATACAACATTTACTCATATTTTCTTTAACGGGTTACATGAAACCCTTGGATTGTGTATTTAAGAAAACAGTTTTCGCTGAAAAAAATAGATTAATATCGATCTTGTACTTAAATAAAGAAAACATTAACTTGTGTATATAATGCAGAATTTGAATAAAGGTATTATCAGTTCATAACCCACTGGTATCTATAAGTGTATTTACTTCATAATATCTGAAAATACACCGTACTGTCATGATACTGGACTCAACCAACATGGGGAATTTGAAAAAAAAAATCAGATATTTGCAGACGTGGGTAACGTTTTTAATATATATTTTTTTAATTTCAGTGACGTATAGAACTTAAACATTACCATGATTACATAGCAATCATCACACATTAAGCTTCCAGAAATACTTTTAAAATGTTGTAATCCTCACGCCTTTATTAATTTGAATGAATGATAATCGCAGAAATGAACATTGTGTTTGCGAGGTGTAAAATATTCTTTATTTCTTCATAATATAATTACAAATATGAAGGCAGTTTATTGAAGAATATGTATTTGAAATGTTGCATTTATCATATCCTTTACAGTATAACAATTTTGGGGTAACTTCAATCTATTCTGTTTAACATTGATAAATGATATCGTCAGCACATTTCTTGAAATTCAATTTACCCCAATGATATAAGAATGCTTAGATCATTAATCAACTAAAATGCTTCTATTTTTATGGTGAACCCCACATGCCAAAGCGATAAGTTTGCGCTTCTTAACTAATGAACGCAATTATAAGAATTGAATTTACCCTAATTATATCAGACCGTCTTGACGGATCGTTAATCAACTAAAATGCTTCGATCATGGAATTAATAACGACGATACATATAAAAAGCGACAGGTCCACATTTTTGACGAATGTACTCAAGTAGAAGAAATACATTTACCGCAATGATATACAGATATAAGACTGCTTCATTTTTTTTTTTATCATGAACCTTTAACTTGTAAAAGCGACAGGTGTGCATTTCTTAACGAATGTACTCAAGTAGAAGAAATAGATTTACCGCAATGATATCAGACTGTTTTGAAGGATCGTTAATCAACTAAAATACTTCGATCATGGAATTAAAGACGACCTTATATGCAATAGCGTCAGGTGTGCATTTTCTTCGCGAATGTACTCAAGTAGAAGAAATACATTTACCGCAATGATATAAGACTGCTTTGACGGATCATTATGCTTCAACGACAGGTGTGCATGACTTAACGAATGTACTCAAGTAGAAGAAATATATTTACCGCAATAATAACAGACTGTTTCAAAAGATCGTTAATCAACTAAAATGCTTCGATCATGGAATAAAAATGACCTTATATAATTATATACATGCAAAATTGACCAAATAATGTGCGTTTCTTAACGAATACACTCAAGTAGAAGAAATTTACCCGAATGACATAAGACTTTTTTGAGAGATCGTTAATCAACTGAAATGCTTCGATTATAAACTTGCCAAAGCGACACGTAAAGCCCCGGTCACATAGGACCCCGGAAACAACACGATTCACGCCGACTCGTTCTTCTGAGGCAATTAACTGTGGATTAACAAAGAGTCGGGGTGAATCGTGTTGCTTCCGGAATCCTATGTGACCGGGGCTTAAGCGTTTCTTAACGAATGTTCTCAAACGGCACAAGAATCATATTTACCCCTAATGATATAAAACTGTTTTGATGGATCGTTATCAACTGAAATACTTCGATTTTTTATGAACCTAATGCCCCGGTCACATAGAGGCCTGGAAGCAACACGATTCAACACGACTCTTTGTTAATTCATGTTTAACTGCCTCAGAACAAAGAGTCGTGTTGAATTGTGTTGCTTCCGGGGACCTATGTGACCAGAGCTTAACGTGCGAACGCGACAAGTGTGCATTTCTTTTAACGAATGTACTCAAGTAGAAGAATTGAATTTACCCCAATGATATAAGACTGTTTTGACGGATAGTTAAATTAAATGAAATGTTTCGATCGTGTGGAGGCGCCATGATGTAGTGGTCCTGACTCTCGCCTTTCAACCAGAGGATCGTAGGTTCAGATCCCACCCATGTCGTTAATTTCCTTCAGTAAAAAATTCATCCACATTGTGCTGCACTCAACCCAGGTGTGATGAATGGGTATCTGGTATGAATTTATTCCTTTAAAAAGCTAATGCGCCAAATAGATGCACTGCTAAAGCCGGGTTCAAAATGCTATTGTACAGCGCTTAGAGAATTCTCATGACTTGATAAGCGCTATATAAAAGCTGTAAATTTATTATCATTATTATTATTATTATTATTATCATTATTTTTATTATTACTATTATTATTATTATCATTATTATTATCATTATTATTACTACTACTACTACTACTACTACTACTACTACTACTACTACTACTACTACTACTATTATTATTATTATTATCATTATTATTATTGAAATTCCTATTGTGGAATTAAAAACAACCATACATGGTTGATCGACAAGTGTGCATTTCTTAAGGAATGTACTCAAGTAGAAAAATTAAATTATCCCCAATGATACAGGACTGATTTGGCAGATTGTTAGTAAACTGAAATGCTTAGATTCTACCATAGACCTTTAACTTGCGAGAGCGACAAGTGTGGATTTCTTAACGAATGCATTCAAGTAGAATTACCATTCAGATTTCATATGGCAAATTTCCTTTTTCTCATGTCGCCTCGGCGGATAAATGTAATAATATATACATGGCCAGCTGAAAGGTGTGATAAATACGACAAGGCCGTCTGGGATTTTCACGAATACACCCACGCTTTAATCAGGTTAGAGGAAGGAAACTAATTTTGCACTGATTGCGAACATGAAACTATTAGGCCCCCATGGGTTGTTTGCATGCCCAAATAGACCGACCCAGGCCTTTGAAATTGCTTTATGAACACGATATAAACTATTTTCGCAAAATAAAGTGGGTTATGGACAATAGATCCGTATGCCGTGTAATTAATAGTGCAAACAAGTCGGTTCCGATTTGAATAGCATTAAAAAGGAGCATTGAATTCGCGTTCGACTTTATTTTTCGAAAATAGATTATACCGTGTTTATGTAGCACGAGCATTTCCAATTAATCAATCATAAGTCTAAGGCAAATCATGGACTAAAGTTTGCGA
This sequence comes from Temnopleurus reevesii, assembly GCA_036244855.1. NCBI lineage: Eukaryota > Metazoa > Echinodermata > Echinoidea > Temnopleuroida > Temnopleuridae > Temnopleurus > Temnopleurus reevesii. The sequence continues at coordinate 23,465 of BQKZ01006866.1, read as the reverse complement.
TTGCTTTCACAATTTGCTTGTGTTTATAGATAGTAATATTGTGTGAAAACATGAGAAATATAACTTGAAAAGCAAATTTTCTGATAAAATATTTAAGCTTAATGTGATGCGTTAACTATAATTGTTCCTCTCTATTATAAAACCATAGTCTACGAATATCTTTAAAAAGCAATATCCTACCTTTAAAGTTCAATCACACCTTTGAGCTTATAGCTAACATCTTGCTCAACGTAACAAAAAAATCAAAAGACTCTCCGAGAACGCAGAAAAAGGGAACGAAGACGCTTGAGCGACGTTGAAGGCGTTCGATGGGCTTTCGACATACTCACGCGGTAGAGTCAGGGAAGCGTCTTCCTCCGTATTTTTTTCTTATTCGTTCACGCGGCGTCTTTGAAATTTCTAGAACGCTGGGCAAGCGTTGGCTGTGTACGCAAAATTGGCTATATACACAACGGTATGACTGAGCTTTTACCAAGGAGATGAGTCTCCTTGCTTTTTACAACCCCTTTGGAGAAAATATAGGGCGCGGTATTAAGGATATTAAAGATGGATACATTCAAACCGTTGGAGTCTCTCTCTCTTTCCGTCGCTGGTTAGTAATTGCTTTTTAATTTCTTGTCGATTCTGCCTGAAATCCAGGTGACGAGGCGGTGATCATATCGCGCGGATTATTATTGAGCACCTGCGAGGGGTTCGGCTTTGCTTTATCCGCTCGACGCCTTGATTAACCCTATTCGACGGTGGTGGGTGGGAGGATGGAGGGATGGAAGGATGGAGGGATTGAGGGATGATGAGAGGGAAGAGTTTAGAGCAGAGAGGGAGTGTGGCGTGAAACGGAAAGAGAGATATCAGAAAGAAAGTGATGGTGAAGAAGAAAAAGAATAAGAAGGAAAAAAACGAATATTGAAGAAGAAGAGGAAAAAGAAAAAGTACATAGTGGAGAAGAAGAATAAGAAAGAGAATTAAGAAGACAAAAAAGAATGAAAAAGAAAGAAACTTAGAGAAGGAGGAGGATGAGGAGAGAGCGAGAGAGAGAGAGGAGATGCCAAAAGTTGCTTTATCCACTCGGCGCCTTGATTAACCCTATTCAGACGATGGTGGATGGAAAGATGGAGGGATGGAGGGATGGAGGGATTGAGGGATGATGAGGGGAACAGTTTAGAGCTGCAGAAAATGTGTAGAGTGAAATGGAGAGGAAGATATTAAATAGCAAATGAAAGAGAGGAGGAAAAGAAGAAAGAACAACAAGGGGATGAAGAAAAACAAGAAGAAGAAAAAGGAAGAAAGAAAAAGAACGAAAATGAGGAAAGGAGGAAGACGAGGAGAGAGCGAGAGAGGGAGAGAGGGGGATACAAAAAAGATGCTTTATCTGCTCGACGCGACGCCTCATTAACCCTATTCAGACGATGGTGGGTGGGAGGATGGAAGGATGGAAGGATTGAAATATAATGAGATGGATTGAAGCATGATGAGAGGGAAGAGTTTAGAGCAGATAATGTATGAAATGAGGTGGAGAGGATATGGATTAAATGGGGATGAGTTTAGAATAGAAAGTGTGTGTTTATCATAATAACAAGTTATATAGGGGTAGAAGAAGAATAAAAANTGTGCGAACGCGACAAGTGTGCATTTCTTTTAACGAATGTACTCAAGTAGAAGAATTGAATTTACCCCAATGATATAAGACTGTTTTGACGGATAGTTAAATTAAATGAAATGTTTCGATCGTGTGGAGGCGCCATGATGTAGTGGTCCTGACTCTCGCCTTTCAACCAGAGGATCGTAGGTTCAGATCCCACCCATGTCGTTAATTTCCTTCAGTAAAAAATTCATCCACATTGTGCTGCACTCAACCCAGGTGTGATGAATGGGTATCTGGTATGAATTTATTCCTTTAAAAAGCTAATGCGCCAAATAGATGCACTGCTAAAGCCGGGTTCAAAATGCTATTGTACAGCGCTTAGAGAATTCTCATGACTTGATAAGCGCTATATAAAAGCTGTAAATTTATTATCATTATTATTATTATTATTATTATCATTATTTTTATTATTACTATTATTATTATTATCATTATTATTATCATTATTATTATTATTATCATTATTATTATTATTATTATTATTATTATTATCATTATTATTATCATTATTATTACTACTACTACTACTACTACTACTACTACTACTACTACTACTACTACTACTACTATTATTATTATTATTATCATTATTATTATTGAAATTCCTATTGTGGAATTAAAAACAACCATACATGGTTGATCGACAAGTGTGCATTTCTTAAGGAATGTACTCAAGTAGAAAAATTAAATTATCCCCAATGATACAGGACTGATTTGGCAGATTGTTAGTAAACTGAAATGCTTAGATTCTACCATAGACCTTTAACTTGCGAGAGCGACAAGTGTGGATTTCTTAACGAATGCATTCAAGTAGAATTACCATTCAGATTTCATATGGCAAATTTCCTTTTTCTCATGTCGCCTCGGCGGATAAATGTAATAATATATACATGGCCAGCTGAAAGGTGTGATAAATACGACAAGGCCGTCTGGGATTTTCACGAATACACCCACGCTTTAATCAGGTTAGAGGAAGGAAACTAATTTTGCACTGATTGCGAACATGAAACTATTAGGCCCCCATGGGTTGTTTGCATGCCCAAATAGACCGACCCAGGCCTTTGAAATTGCTTTATGAACACAACGTAAACTATTTCCGCAAAATAAAGTGGGTTATGGACAATAGATCCGTATACTGTGTAATTAATAGTGCAAACAAAGCAATAACAAGTCGGTTCCGATTTGAATAGCATTAAAAAGGAGCATTGAATTCGCGTTCGACTTAATTTTTCGAAAATAGATCATACCATGTTTACGTAGCATGAAGATTTTCAATCAATCAATCATAAGTCTAAGGTAAATCATGGACTAAAGTTTGCGATTGCTTGCGCAATTTGCTTGTGTTTATAGATAAACTTGAAAAGCAAATTTTCTGACCGAATCTTTAAGCTTAATTGACCTGTGGTGCATTAACTATAATTGTTCCTCTCTATTATAAAACCATAGTCTACGAATATCTTTAAAAAGCAATATCCTACCTTTAAAGTTCAATCACACCTTTGAGCTTATAGCTAACATCTTGCTCAACGTAACAAAAAAATCAAAAGACTCTCCGAGAACGCAGAAAAAGGGAACGAAGACGCTTGAGCGACGTTGAAGGCGTTCGATGGGCTTTCGACATACTCACGCGGTAGAGTCAGGGAAGCGTCTTCCTCCGTATTTTTTTCTTATTCGTTCACGCGGCGTCTTTGAAATTTCTAGAACGCTGGGCAAGCGTTGGCTGTGTACGCAAAATTGGCTATATACACAACGGTATGACTGAGCTTTTACCAAGGAGATGAGTCTCCTTGCTTTTTACAACCCCTTTGGAGAAAATATAGGGCGCGGTATTAAGGATATTAAAGATGGATACATTCAAACCGTTGGAGTCTCTCTCTCTTTCCGTCGCTGGTTAGTAATTGCTTTTTAATTTCTTGTCGATTCTGCCTGAAATCCAGGTGACGAGGCGGTGATCATATCGCGCGGATTATTATTGAGCACCTGCGAGGGGTTCGGCTTTGCTTTATCCGCTCGACGCCTTGATTAACCCTATTCGACGGTGGTGGGTGGGAGGATGGAGGGATGGAAGGATGGAGGGATTGAGGGATGATGAGAGGGAAGAGTTTAGAGCAGAGAGGGAGTGTGGCGTGAAACGGAAAGAGAGATATCAGAAAGAAAGTGATGGTGAAGAAGAAAAAGAATAAGAAGGAAAAAAACGAATATTGAAGAAGAAGAGGAAAAAGAAAAAGTACATAGTGGAGAAGAAGAATAAGAAAGAGAATTAAGAAGACAAAAAAGAATGAAAAAGAAAGAAACTTAGAGAAGGAGGAGGATGAGGAGAGAGCGAGAGAGAGAGAGGAGATGCCAAAAGTTGCTTTATCCACTCGGCGCCTTGATTAACCCTATTCAGACGATGGTGGATGGAAAGATGGAGGGATGGAGGGATGGAGGGATTGAGGGATGATGAGGGGAACAGTTTAGAGCTGCAGAAAATGTGTAGAGTGAAATGGAGAGGAAGATATTAAATAGCAAATGAAAGAGAGGAGGAAAAGAAGAAAGAACAACAAGGGGATGAAGAAAAACAAGAAGAAGAAAAAGGAAGAAAGAAAAAGAACGAAAATGAGGAAAGGAGGAAGACGAGGAGAGAGCGAGAGAGGGAGAGAGGGGGATACAAAAAAGATGCTTTATCTGCTCGACGCGACGCCTCATTAACCCTATTCAGACGATGGTGGGTGGGAGGATGGAAGGATGGAAGGATTGAAATATAATGAGATGGATTGAAGCATGATGAGAGGGAAGAGTTTAGAGCAGATAATGTATGAAATGAGGTGGAGAGGATATGGATTAAATGGGGATGAGTTTAGAATAGAAAGTGTGTGTTTATCATAATAACAAGTTATATAGGGGTAGAAGAAGAATAAAAAAAGAAGAAGAAGAAGAAGAAGAAGGAGGAGGAGGAGGAGGAGGAAGATGAGGAGAGAGCGAGAGAGAGAGAGAGAAAGAGAGAGAGAGAGAGAGAGAGAGAGAGAGAGAGGGAGACAGGGAACTGCAAAAAGATTTATTATTTTAAGCCATCAAAATGTATTTTTTTTATTAATTCAGAAGGCTGAATCAATACATGTATTCTGCATCAATGTTTTTTTTTTTAATCGTTAAAGGGGAATTACGCCAAGACAATAATGCATTGGTCAATAAATGAAAAAAAATCGGATGATCAAACTGTGAAAATTTGAGCAAAATCGGATAATCCGTTCAAAAGTTATGAATTTTCAAAGTTATTATTTCCATCTGTGCTGAGAGTCCTTAAATTGGCAACGTATAGTCAATTAGCATAATCTGTGATGTCATACATGGAGAACTCCTCATTCACTTTGTATATAAATTTATTGAAACTGGATCAATATCATAATTCGAATGAGGAATCAATACCGTTCTTTTTGGAATGCTTGTAGAATTGATGTGGCTACAATATATTTAACCGAAACAACAAAATTTTGTCTACTTTTCTGGAAAAAGAGGAAAGTGTGAAATTTTTTGTACAAAGTAAATGGAGAGTTCCCCATGTTGGCAGCCATTTTGTGCCTGTACGTTTGTCAATTTAAGGAGCCCATGAGGGGTGTAAATCAAAACTTTGAAAATTCATAACTTTTGAATGGATTATCCGATTTTGCTCAAATTTTCACAGTGTGTTCATCTTATTTTTCTTCATTTAGTGATAGCAATTCAATGTCTGAGTGTAGTCCCCTTTAATGGGGGTGGGATAAACGTCATAACACGAGGACCAAAAAGTTGTCAATATGCATAAACTATCGAGTTATTTCATTGAAATATCTATCAATTTCTTATTCATTGTCCAATTTTGCTACAAACTATTTCAAAAACTCTACAATTCTGCACCATGTGGAGTGCTCAGAGGATTAAAATCTGCACCTCTGTGGATGTGGCATCACTTAAAGGTAGAAAACTACATTTGCACACATTACGGTTATGCTTACAACTTGTTGTGTACCTCAGATAAGCCAAAATAATAACCTCTATGAAGTATTTTTGGTCGAATGTAGTCCAGAATATCTAATTCAAATAAAAATATATTCTATCATAATTCATCTTGACACCAATGGCTTCACGATACTCCTAGCGTATTACGGTACCACACGCACACACACACACACACACACACAACAATGTAAGAGCAAATATACAGTGCGCACTTCAATACAGTGCCACACCATGCGGAATACGCACTGAGAGAGACTATTGCGCTATTGGTCAACGAGAGGTTAACGGCTTTTTTTTAATTTTGAACGCACGGTCCATTAATTCGAGGCCCGAATAGAAGAATTATTATTGGAATAACTATAAATGCGCCTATCATGACCAATCTTTGTGCTTAATTGATTGGTGATAAGTTCTAACATTTAGTACTCTTCAACATAAC
>BQKZ01006865.1:16021-37066 GCA_036244855.1 Temnopleurus reevesii | reverse complement strand
CCAAAGTGCATACTGTAGGAGATACACAGAATAATAGAAGTCGTTGAGATTCACAATGAAATTGGAATGATTATTTTATAATTAATTGATGATTTTATAGATGTGTGTTAAATTATTCTTTGAACTAAAAGTCAGAGGTCTTGGCACCCATCTATTCTTGCACATGTACTTGCAGTACATCAAACCAGAACCACCCCATAAGTGTACATGATGCTACTAGATCCTATACCAGGCCTGAATATACTTTTGTATATACAAGTAGGCCTACATGTACACAATTGTATCACATCAGAAATTCCAACAAGAAAAAAAAAGTATTTCTTTGTCAATACATGTATGTGATTTCAAGAGAAATAAAATGCCATACATGTAGATCATAAATAGACAATACCATAACAATTCAATGTTTTCAATGGAGAAACAGCTGTAGGTGCAAACAATGATGGTGGATATGAGGATGTTTGGCATTCGCAAACATCTAAATGTAAATGAAGCGGAATTTGTATCAGGATAGACAAAGTAAGGGATGAAATATTTACTTGTTTGGCATTACTACTGTCACAGTGTACATTAAGCCAATAAAACAAAGCTTTCATTTAAAGGGGAAATACACCCAGGAAATAATGAACGATCAGTAAATAAAGAAAAATCAGATGAACAAACTGTGAAAATTTGAGCAAAATCGGATAATCCATTCAAGAGTTATGAATGAAAATTTGAGCAAAATCGGATAATCCATTCAAGAGTTATGAATTTTCAAAGTTTTTATTTTTACCCCTCATGGGCATCCTTAAATTGGCAACGGTATAGCCAATTAGCATAATCTATGATGTCATACATGGAGAACTCCTCATTCACTCTACATATAGATTTATTAAAAATGGATAAATATCATGTTTAAAATGAGGAATCAACACCGTTCTTTCTGTAATGCCTGCAGAAGTGATTTGGCTATAATATTTAAACGAAAAAACAAAATTTTGTCTACTTTTCTAGAAAAAGAAGAAAATGTGAAATTTCGTGTACAAAGTGAATGGAGAGTTCTCCATGTTGGCAGCCATTTTGTGCCTGTACGTTTGCCAATTTAAGGAGCCCATGAGGGGTAAAAATAAAAACTTTGAAAATTCATAACTCTTGAATGGATTATCCGATTTTGCTCAAATTTTCACAGTTTGTTCATCTTATTTTTCTCCATTTAATGATAGCAATTTAATGTCTGAGTGTAGTTCCCCTTTAATTACATGTACTTGTTTTCCCATAGGGATCCTACATGAAAACAGGTAAATGATAGCTTTCTCTTCTGGGTTTAACTGTACTGTAGATACATATATGGCCATTTTTACGATCAGTGGTGTAACAAGCAGTGTTTACACTAGTTGGTGTGTAACTTTCTTGTACATTGACAGTTGAGCACAAATTTTCCCCATAAAGTAACCCTATATAAAGTCTACCTTGGGTACCCTCAACGAACTTCTCTTCTCTTTTCATTCCCCTGTAATGGAAATTTATATACCCAAAACTAGACCTTTTCAGTGTACTCGTTCTGACATGGTATTTTTGTCAGATCCAGAATTTTTTATTGTTCAGTCCTTTCCAATATTTCTGTTGCTGTAAGTATACATTAGTATCCAATACTAAATCCTATTATATTTTGCAGATCCTGCTCTGTCTTGTTCTAACACTAGAATTACTCAAAGTTAACGTTTCGGAGGTGACATTTTCCGTTAACATGTTAACACTATTTTGAGTAAGCTGCTGCACATAATTAATAACACCCGGCTTTGGTAACAACAATCATAAATGAAAAACTATAAACCCTACTTTACTCTCATGCCAAGATTATTTCATGAAAATAGCTTTTAATTTTTTGATGAGCATTTGAATACCCATGTTTACTTTTCCGTTAACTTTTTTGTCACCTCCGCAACAACAGTCTTTCGCAGCTGACGGTAATATTATTGATGTCTGTTGCACATCACCTTCATCAAAATATATCATGTCCCCAACCAATACCTCAGCACAAAAAAATCTGAGATCAAGGCTATCGTTTTAATTTTGGAGCAATTTACATCTTTCCGTTAACACTTGTCACCTCCGAAACAGTTGTCACCTCCGAAACGCAATATGTGTTATAAATGACAATATCTTGGAAATAAGACTTATTTGCTAGGTATTGACTGATTCATATGAATCCTGTAAGGACTTGAATCATTTTATGACAAAAGAAAATTTGAATTCCTAAAACATATTCTCATGATTTAATAAAAATGCAAAAATCATGTTTCGGAGGTGACAAAAGATTGTTAACATCCCTTTTTCTTCTTTTTCTCAAAATAGATACTAAATTGTGTGGAATAAAGGTTTCACTTATCTTTGTAAGCTATATTTCCACATAAAAACATTTAATATTATATTCAAAGTGCCTGTTTTATTTTTTTGTAGCATGTTTTTTAATTAAATTACATTTTCTCACTTTTCTGAAATAAGTTAGCCTGTAAAGTTCACCAGTTTATAATGATTAAATATGTCCTGATCCAAATCAATTAGACAATTTTAGTTCAATAAACTTATAAATATTGAAATGCTAGCTTCATGTTTTTCAATAATTAACTTAGCTTTGAAGATTTACCCAAATTGCCCTCCATGCATCTTGCATTTCTTTGTGTTTCGGAGGTGACATTTTATATGTTAACACTTTTTCCTTGCAAGTTACTGAAAGGCCGGGCTTCAATTCTTTGCAAATTTTAAAAAAAACATAGTCTTACACATTCAAAAATGTTCATACCATTGCAATAGTAGTGATTTTTGTAGTCCTACTCTTAAAGTAGCTCAGCAAAATTGACTGAATACCAGACTCTACATGTATGTATATTGGCACATAGGTTTCCTACAAGTTTGTGATCTAAAACCTTAACGAAATCCAAGGTCAGCATGTAGAAATAAATGGTGATTCTGGATATTCATCCATCCTCCTGGATCAAAGGCTGAGCAATTGTATTCACATCCACAAGATAATATCCTGCATACCAGGCACTTTAGGCTCACCCTTCACACTTTACATAGAATTTCACCAAATCAGACATTGACTCAGGTGTTAATGTACATAGAAAGTCAATGTCAAATAAATCTCAAATCAATTTCTTCAATGTACATAAAGACAATAAAATAGAAATTAAGAGTCAAATTCAGAAAAAGGGAATTTTCAAGAAGAAAATACAAGCTGTGTGATATTTCCTATACACCATGAATGCTATTTTGATGGAGCTTTTGGATCTCAAGTACTGTACATACACTCTAATACCCGAGGACTATTAGAGCTTCTTAAATGTATCAATTAGTTTTGGGAGAGATGGTCCTTCAGATATTTAACTAGGTGAGCTGTAGGAAGAATATCACCATAATGCAGTTCTTCAATTTCAAATTGGAGCATGTTCATAATATGTTTGAATAAAATTTACCGAGGTAAAGCTAAAATTATCGTGAAATGAAAATGATGACTTACGTCGCTCTCTTAAACTGGACATCGCTTCATGTATAAAAATGAATGTGAATTCACACTCCACACACAATACCAGTGGATGCGCCATTCATTTTACCTCGAATCGACTGGTGGTCGATTAATCTAGCACTCCATAGGAATAACAGCTGATTGGCATTTTCAAACTAAAACAAGCCAAAATACATGCAAAACTTTTATCCTATTTTGTACACAGTTATATTTAAGCATGTAAAGCAATTGTTAAATACATCAGTTGAGTTCGTTTCACACCAGTATCTGCATCCTGACCATGACTATTCTATAGATAATTTTAAATAGGATATGTTTTCGGAGAGATGGTGCGTAATTCTATTATTACAAACTTCTCAAATAATATATTTTCAATAACAAATTCGATTTTAAAAGCAAACTTAATGGTAAGTTCTTTCCACAGACTAAGAACAAATGCTCAGTCTTGACTTCCGCAGCAGTCTCACGATCCGATCAGTTTAAAAAGTTGGGTGATGGTGGGAAGAAATTGATGCGGTTGTTCTGTCAATTCCTTGATGTATTTGAATGCTAAGGTTAGAAGGGCCTGGTGAACAAACATGGTAAACTTGAAGATGATGAACAAGAAGCCAATTTAAGTGCAGGACAAGGGTCAACAGTGATCTTGAGGTTTTGCTGAGTTTTGTAGGTGGTAAAGGTGATCAAAGTGAATGTTAGGGAGATGCATTAGATAGCGTTGCATAAGTTAAAGTATAAATAGATTAGATAATGAACCAGCAATTGTTTTGTACAACATCCTAGAAATCCCCTGATTTATCATACATGTAGTAGTAGGTTACATAGCTGGAAACAAATTGATTTGTAGGTGTAAGAAATTTGAATCTTAGGGGGCAAGTTGGAGTCAATGTCAACACCTCTGTTTCAAGTACATGGATATATCTCTGCATCAGTGACTGTGTCAGATTTAGCAGGAGTTTTTAGAAACTTTGTCTCAAATTTGCCCTAAAATTGGAAATATTTACCAAAAAAAGAGTGGAGCACCAGAAAATAATCCTTAAAATTTTGTACGATAAGTTAGCATGTGCAATATTTCACACATTGCGTTTTGAAGTGGCATGATAATGCTTTCAATGTTTCAATCGCGTGTGTATTTACACTTCTAATCCTAATATCCAGTAATACTGTGATTATAAGGTCATACTATATAATTTTTTGGTATTTAAAAACATTCCATAATGTAGCAGAAATCACCTTCTGTTTCTTGAAAAATCTTTATTAGTCAGGTCAGGAGATCATACCTTTTTTGATGGATTGTATCAGCAAATTCAATACCCTGCGAAAATGTTCATGAACTAACAAGCCGCGAAGAATTAACACGACAAAATTATCCCGCTATACAGTATCAGAGCTCTCAGATTTCCCTTAATCCAATCAATTGGAAATGCTGACTATCATTGTTTTAACCGTGTTTTTTCTCTTATGCTGAATGTCGACAGTCCAACGCATATTTTTTTTAAAATCAATATGTCTAATGTTATATAACTTCTACATATTTTGAAATCCATTAACAAACTAGTATTTACAGTTAAGATACTGTCTTTGCCAAATGAATATAGGTTGTACCTAATGTTAACATCAAATGTCACCTCCAAAACAAAGCATTAATTCCCTATTGCTAACGGATGACACAAGCTGATTGCAAATTGATATGATAATCACACTCCCCCATCCCAATATGGAGTGGGCATGTTTCTCCTAACCACAATACATGTACATTTGTACATACATTGTACATGTATATATACCTTTCATCCAAAGGGAAGTTTAAACGTGTTCATGCTTATTAATAAAATGTTAAATACTTTTTCTGCATGATTTTTTCCTCATTATAGTGGAGTTAAACACTTGTTCTTAGGTTTGAATTAAAGAAAATTGATAGACATCCAGATATTTATTCTCATAGCCATGTATTTTTAACAGAAATGAATGTTAACATTTATGTCACCTCCGAAACATTCAAATATGTGCATGTGTGAAAAATCTAAATTCTTAAAAACTTATTCAAATTTTCTTAAATTACATAGTAAAGAAGCCCTCCTTGAGGACTTCTTGTGGGGAGAGTTTGACCTGCCATGTGCTTTTAAAAATATTGAAAATCTTAAAAAATAGCATTCTGATTTCAATTATTACAAAAAACTAGTAGATTTCTTCCAATTATTTTCAAATTTGCTTGACTTACACACCCAAATCATTATTATTTTCAAAATATATATTGTAAAGTATTATAGAACTTTGCTTGAAGAAAAATTGACAGCATTTTAATGTCAAAATGGTGCTATTCCTGAAAGTGGTATTTAGTTTAATTTTTGCTTCATATCTAATCGTTTTCCTGTCATAACACCAATAATCGTTCAAGTTTAAGGTCTGGAACCTATTTTTCTCAAAATTTTGAACGGTTTCGAACAAGAATGAAAGAAAAACATTAAAAAATATTCTGTTTGAAATTTTGACCTCTAGAGTACACTTGTTGTACCACTGATTGTAAAAATGACCATATCTAATTAAAAAAGACATGATATTGCATGTACCGTAGGCCTACATACCTTTGTAAAGATGCAATCATATTGCATGAATGCATGCCCTGAATATAGATGTACATTGTGCTTTTAATATTGCAAACTGTTTCATTTCAAATGGAGCTTTCATCATTCACAATGTGAGGATGAGGGCAAGGCTGTACATACCTCAGATAATTACAGGTTTGACATTGAACCTGCTGTGACATTGAATATGATGAATCGGATAGCAAATCTGGAAGAGAATATTCATTTATACTTGATCTAGCACATTTTACTATTTACATTTATGTACCCATATTGTACATGTACACTGTAGGTGTTAAGCTAGATGAAAATATGCATTAAATAGGCTGACTTGAGTTACATGCGATGTATGTACTATACATGTACATATGTTTTTACAGCCTACATGTACATGTACATACAGTTGAAATATTTAATTGGTTCATTTTCACAGATTTTTGTAGTGCCAAAATTTCCACTCTGTATACTTGTTCAAAACTTGGAAATGACATTCATGCCCCCCTCAAATTTGAAATTTATTATAAAGTAAAAATATTTGCTAATAAAATTAGATAGGGTGTACTATAGACAGCATTGGTGGAGCAATGCCATCAGTCTCTTTTGAATTATCTCTGAAAAATAATATTCAATTCTTTTTCATTTAAGAAGAATACAATTTTATGTGGAAAGATTAATCAATATTCATCAAAAGCCTTTATATTTTTCTGCTTAATCATTTAATGTAGTGTAAATTGAAATTATTAATGGAATAATTTTATAAAAAAGAGGGTTTAGGATCTTGCCATTCTCATGAATAGAAATGGGAAATTTGGGAGAATCAGACAATTTTAAGGACTAAATTGTTTACACCTTCTAGTGGACTTGAGCTGGGTTCTTTCTCTCTGCACTTTGTGAATTGAACAAATGGAAATGATGTTGTGTATAAATCATGCAGCACACAGAATTTGAATAAAAACATGTATCTAGACTGTAGGCCTACATGTAGATTGTATGTACGCAAACAGAATAATTAACACATGTTGAACTGATCATAAGATAAATGCTGACCTCAACTTGAATGACCCCAAAATAGAGGTTAACAAAATACAGACCTGGGCTAAACATTGCCCTTCTGTCTGGAATGTATTGTACATGTACCTGCCTGAAGGTAAACAAGCAGACAAAATCAAGCCTGTTTCTCTGTGTTGGAACGATATATTGGCCTGATTTACGGATATTTTTTTGCATACAGTGTACACATCCCCAGGCCCCATCTATGTACAGTGTACTACAAACTTGTTTTAGATGAGCACACATTTTTTAACAAGCCATTGGCTTTGTGATGTTTTAGATGACGGAACTTCTCTTTTTCAACAATTCAGAATTGATGTAGGCCTATATGTACACAGTGTATGTTAATAAAAAGGAAGGAAGGAAGATTTTTTTTAGGGGGGGGGGGGTCATTGTTGGTTTTTGTGTACATGCACTCTAATGTTACATGTACATGTACATACAATGGCAGCACAAAACTAAAATTTTAGATTTTTTTTCTTACCAATACCTTTTGATAAACTGAATATCAAGTATGGACAGAAATAAAGTTAACAGTGTCCAACCATATACACTCTTATGTAGTACCCAACACTAACATTATCAGTCGTATCTAATTGCTCAGATACAAAGTAGCATAATTACCTTTGCTTCAGCAGTGCAACTGCACAGGTAAAGTAGCATGCTGCATTTTAAGGAAAAAAATTTCTGCCAGGTATCCATTCACCTCACCTGGGTTGAGGGCAGCACAATGTGGATGAATTTCTTGCTGAAGGAAATTAATGTCATGGGTGGGAGTTGAACCTGCGGCCCTCCAGTTGAAAGGTGAGAGTCTAAACCACTACACCACAACAAAAATTAATGTGTTTTACATGTACTAAGGGCTAGGCTTAGGTGGGATATTGTAAGACATTGATAACTTTATTTCTGTCCATGCTGTATGCACTTACATGTAATACATGTAAGTAGTATTTTAAAAGATGTGAACTGGGCCAGAAGTGGGCATGATGTGTATGTAGCTGATGACTCTATCACATGTCCCAACTGTACAACGGGGTCATGTGTTGTGGACAATATTACATTTTTTAGCCAATAAAACATTCCTGAAGCACTGTTGTCATGAACAGATGACTTGTACGCATTTGGTCATGTATGTGCAAGCACAAAGTTAGAGGAAAAATAAATAATATACGTGTTCACTTTGTATTGGGATTCTGGGAGGGGAAATTGATTTGAACAACAATGTCATAGAAATCTAAAACATCTTTACATATTGTGAGGAATAGAATAGAGCAGAAATTGAATTGCCCATGATGTTAAAATTCCTTACATTATATATTTTTCAATTATTGTAGTACGTACTTGTATAAAGGCAATTTAATAGAAACAGTGTTGACAATAACAATCATAAATGGCAATGATAGGGAATGAGGAAAACACTGAGGAGGATGATGGTATTGTGTATGCAAATCATTTATTTTCATTAGCATTCAATGTTTTATAATGTTGAGTTTTTCAAATATTATCATTATGCTTTCAAATTGATTTTAATCTACAGAATTAATTTTGGTCTTAATGATCTCTTGTTTTCTCTCTCATGACCAGCTTGTTATGAATTTTCATTCACAGTATCCATCATTGTAGGCAAGGGATTCCCATTTACATGTACTGAAGACATGATAAAAGGAATAATTGTGTATTGTTGTAAAACATGCATGTGAAAAAGAAACTATAAATTGAAAATCAATATCTCTATGATTCACATTTTGCCATACATGTAGACTTACAATTAATATTTATCGTAAATTTAATTGCATTTGTAATTTTACAGGTGCCTGATGACAACAAAACTATAATTGTTTTAAGGAAAACAATATAAACTGGAGGTCTAGTATACTTAAGTCATTATTGTCAACTTGATGAAGATCATCAATGTTGTCACCCTCACTGTAATCATCATGACCATCATCATGATGATCATCATGACCATCATCATGATGATCATCATGACCATCATAATGATGATCATCATGATCATCATATGACATGATTATCATCTTCATCATCTGCACATCAGCAACATCATCATCGTCATCATCACCATCATCATCGTCATCATCACCATCATCATCATCATCATCATCATCATCATCATCATCATCATCATCATCATCATCATCATCATCATCATCATCATCATCATCATCATTACGGTTCATGATATACGCCAAACTTTTTGAATGTTCGCCTGCAATGTACAATATACACTCGGTACGTGTACAAATATCAAGAAGATGTTCAATCTACATGTGTTCTTTTATCGATTTCAATTTTCCCCAATGATTTGATTTTGATGGTACAGTACCTACTGAAGCTGTTCACAATAACAATAAAACAAAATATATACACGAAATTAGCATGGCATCGGCTAGTGACCTCAAGTTAGATGAAATAATTCATCTCCATCTTGTGACAAGATACCCGTGCAGCATCCTTATGATTATTCTTCCACGGTGTCACGCCTGTCATTCGCCCGAGGCTTGTTATAGGAGCATGGCTGTGCATGGCGTACTGATAATCTATTATTTAGAAGATTGACAAGATTCGCTGATTGATTACCCTGTAATGAATCTTGTGATATAGGAGCTAGGTTCGTACAGCTTATACATGTACATACGTCATACGAGTAATGACTTTCTTTGAGGCTTCACATACTCCTTTAATAATTTCTTTTAAACATTCTGGAGTGCAGGCATTAGAGTGTAGAGGACGCTTCTGAATGCAAACTCGCTTATCCAACCAATTCTGAATGTAGAGATTCAAGAAATTAGCCCTGCCCGCAATTCAAGAAAGTGCGCAGTGCAGTGTATTGATCAACGCTAGCGAGTGACGGCTCTCTCTTTGTTGCGGCGAATATCTCACAAGAAATCCAGCTAAAGTTGTAGAGATTTGTGATAAAACAAAAGAGTTTTAGCTTTAATAAATGTATTGCTTTTTTATGAGAGTGATAGCAGTGTAAAAACTAGATAAATTCTTGATTGCTTTTTCCATCATATGATCAGAGTTTAACATTAATTTCTCTTTTTTTTATATAGACTATGAGATCAATTATGTATAATTCCCTATTTTTTAAATAATAGATTGAGAATTGATTATTTTGTTCACTTTTGTTTACATGCACGTATGACTTATGAATAATTTATCACATGCAGTTCCTCAGTTCAACAGAATATTGTTGTTATCTGTTGCTTTATGAAAGGTAAAGCCTGGGGGTTGTATCATGTTCATTCTATTCTGCCCAAGAATCTGTTGAATGTATTGTAGGGATCATCATAGCTGGCAAGGGCATGTCAATATTTCCCTTCTTTCATGCATGGTATAATTTATAGCTGGTTGGATAGAAGAGCATTAGCCCCTGTCAGTTGCAATAAATCAGCTCTATCTTTTTATTCTTGTGAACTACAAATAAGTACATGGAATGATGCCAAATTATAATGCAGGGCAATGGGGAGGGGCATCAATCTGATGCGATTACTGTAGGACGTAATGAAAGCAATCAACAAATGTTTTCTTTCAAAATGACTTCATGATGAAAAGAAATAAAGGATAGGAAGATCCTGAATTACCTATTAATTTTGCAATTAAATGCAGTATAAAGAATTAACCTATTTTCTAATCATGGCCAATGTCTAACTTACAACTTGTCTTTTTCTATGATCATAGAAATACTCCAGCCCAGATTTTTTTTCCTGGATTGAAACTGCAAAAATTAGTTGAATATGTCAAAAAGTCTAAGTGAAATTGGACGATGAATAAGAATGTTACAAATATTTGAAAAATATTTAAAAATTATTCTAGGATGTTTGTCTATTGTGCTTTTAATCAAAGCAAGTTATTTTTGGTGTGGATTATCATTTAAAGAGATGCTGTTATTTGGTGCAATAATCAATTTAAAGGGAAACAATTAATTAGTGAATCATTCATTTTATTGTCACTGCTCATGATAAAAGTTCTCATTGCTTCGCCATTGCAATACTTGCGTAACTAGGTTCTGACGTTTTCCTCTGATGTGACGACTCCTTGTCCGTAGAGGAATGTAGGTAATTATCTCCAATCGCCTTCTTGTGCGGAGTATTCAGACCAATTAATGGAGAGTGGACTTAATTAGGGATTAATGGCCCATCAGTGTATTAGATCGAACCTCCTAATGATATCAAAACAAAACAAATCAAGAGTGACGGTTCTACACCTCATTTGCAGTGTGGTACATGTACGTCATGGGATGGACACCCTCATGATTGGCAGCATGATTAAAATGTAAATAATAATTATATGTTCTGATATAGCCCCTACAGTCATCCCTAAGTGCTCTACCATGTGGCGTAATTACCCTGGCTTTAGCAGTGCAGCTGTAAATAGTGTGCTGAATTTCGAGAAATAAATTTCTGCCCGGCACCCATTCACCTCACCTGCTGCACAATGTTGATATTAATTTCTTGCTGAAGGAAATTAACGTCATGGATGGGATTCAAACCCTCGACCCTCTAATTGAAAGGTGAGAGTCAGAACCTCTACACCATGATGCTTCTGTAAAATAAGGGTAGACTGATTTTGGTTTGATATCTAAATATTTTAACTATCCACTGGAGGCAGGTTTAGCATTATATCCATGGCATTTCACAATCAAAATAAGTTCAAGTACATCAAAGTTTGAATGACGTCTGTTGGAACCCATTAGTGGAGCACGAAGACGGATTGGCTCTGGGCTAGTTGAAGGAACTGATTGATTCCGTAAGACGAGCCCTTCTTCATCCAATTTACCCTTGATATGATTGGAATACCTGGCATGACATAAATTCTGTCAGATTACATTTCACTTTGTGCTGTTCCTTCTTGTTCTTATTCTATCCATCTCCTGTGCTGCTCTCCTGCTCGTTCTATTTTAAGCATCTTCTTGCTTGTGTTTTAAGGAAGGTTATATCAGGAGACTTTATTAAATACAGTTTCGCATCGTCAAGTAACGGTTTGTAATAATTAGCCGTCATCTAACAATTTCAGTTTTTCAATTGGAATTGATTGCAATACACACAACCATGCATAGTATTTGTTTTATTACGCACATCCATGCATGCATAGTATTTGTGTTACAGTATTGCCCTGTAAGATTTTCCTTTTTTTTAACATACCATAAATTAGAGTGTTTGTGATTAGCAGATAAATAAATTTCTTTTCATTGAATTGGTATCAGTATCATTATGATGATTTCAATTATAGTAACGGTCAAGTAATGGGTTTGTAATAATTAGCCGTCATCTTACAATTTAAATTTCAAATTGGAATTGACTGCAATACACACAATCATACATAGTATTTGTTTTTATTTGCCCTGTAAGTATTTCCTCTTTTTTTAACGTACCATAAATTATAGTTTTAATGAGTAGCAAATATATAAATTTATATTTGTGTGAGTGGTTTCAGTATCATTATAATGATTTCAATTATGGAATTTATTATTAGAATTAGGAATTCATTACAGTGAATGAATTGACAAATTTACTTTTTGGCCCTAACAAAGGTACTGAAGTATGGACAATATCAAGCTAATGTTTATGCATACATGTATTTTCATGATTTCAGACCAGTTCGATACATTGGTATGTTGCTATTTTTTGACAGTGTTTGTACACATATGAATGTGCATCATATAGAGTGGAAATTTTTGCTATGCCAAGGCTGCAAAATTCTCAAAAATAAAACCCCCACGAAAATTTCAGCTTGTACAGTAGATGAATGCCACATGTGATATGGGAACGTGCTTTTAACAAGATTATGATGTCTGAGCAAGGAATCAATTCCTTGGTCTGAGTATGATAATTGTAATGTACATCAAGAAAGCGAGGCTGGATGAGACTAAACAATCACAGAAACTGCTCCAATCATTGGCGCTCGAGCATCTGGCATCCTCAAGCTCAGAAAGATGAGTTTATCAACAGGGCATTAGCGATACATTCTTAGATGGTGAAAATTGTATGCCATATGAAGGCATTATCATCTTTTTAATTGGATAGTATGGATTAGGGATTAAGGCCAGGTTAGCTTACTGTATGAAGCAAATATTTTACCGTACATATTTTTTTTTCGCCATTTCGGACCGGTTTGACAAATTGGCTTGTTGTTATTTTCACGTTTTTTGAGAGTGTTTGTACACTAGTATGAGTGTACATCATACAGAGTAGAAATTTTCGTAATAATAATGCAAAGACTGCTGAATTCATGAAAATCAAACCACCACGAAAATTTCACATTATAAAGTAGATGGATGCCACATGTGGGATGGGAACGTGCTTTAAACAATATGATCAGGTCGGAGCAAGGAATCAATTGATTCCTTTGTCTGAGTATGATAATTCTAATGTACATCAAGAAAGCGAGGCTGGATGAGACTAAACAATCACAGAAACTGCTCCAATCATTGACGCTCAAGCATCTGGCATCCTCGAGCTCAGAAAGACGAGTAAATCAGCAGGGCACTAACGATACATTATTCTTCCTCCATGGATATATCATGATGACATAGATGTGCCATGTGCTATATCATCTTTTAAAAAGGGGTGGGCTGCATTAGAGGCATGCTTTGACATTGCCAAGTCATCACAAAACCTGTTTAAACGATTACTCCAGGCCAAAAATAACTTGGTTTGATTAAAAGCGCAAAAATTAGACGAACATATCAAAAAAAGTTTGAGCAAAATCGGACAATGAATAAGAAAGTTATGAATTTTTGAAGGGTTTTTAAAAATAATTTAAATAGTTATAATTTTAGCAAATTGGCAACTTTGCATCACGTGACATCAAATAGTGATGACGTAGGTGCGTCACTTCTCTACAATGGGCTTATTATATATCATTGCTTTTTAATCCGTCTTTTTAATCTTTAGAGAAAATTTTGTTGATGGATAATGTTCAACACATATCAAGCAATTATGTTCAAGAAATATATATATTCAAAATAAGTTTTATATGAAAGATGAAATGATAAATTATGGAATAAATATGATTTTAATAAACAATAAATAAGGAGAAGATTTATTCATATAAAGAATTGCTCTAATTAAGAGAATTTGACTATTTTCAACACTAATTTAATGACGTATTTTGTTCCATCGATTTCAATGTTGCTATAAATTGATTGCATAAATATGAAAAATAATTTGTCAATAATCATTTTCTTTTATATTATATTGTTTTTGTACAATTTATCATGTATGTTATTGTTTTTCAAATCATATTTTCTTTTTTTTTATCATTTTGGTTATTGTAAATCCAAAGAGCATTCCTTTACCATAATTTACAGTAGTAAACATTAGTTTGCTTCCGTGCAAGCGTAATTATAACACAAAATACATATTTCTTATTAAACATATTGTTTATTAAAATCATATTCATTTATATAATTTTGTTATCTTTTGTTCGTAAACAATATTTCAGAAGGTATAATCAAGAATATATATTCAACGAGATGAATTCCTTGAGAAAAGGAACTATTTTTGCGCCCAATGGCATTTAAACAGAACATTAAAAAACAAAGAGATAATACACTCACTCTAGAGAAGTGACGAACCTACGTCATCAACACGTCATGTCACGTGACCTGTAGTTACAAATTGGCCAAAAATATAACTATTTTGAAAATCTTAAGATATTTTTCAAATATTCATAACTTTTTTATTTGTTGTCCGTTTTCGCTCAAACTTTTTTTCATCTGTTTGTCTGATTTTTGCGCTTTGAATCAGAGCAAGAAATTCTTGGTCCGGAGTCCTCCTTTAAATGTACATGACCCTTTTGATACTTGTGAAAACGGCGGGTCTTGAATTTAGAGGGAGCCTGATGCCAAATGGTTCCCCAAACCTGCAAGGGGCTCCTTAGAAAACCAGTTTGGGAGCCCAGCTGGCTCTCCGGTACTTTGATCAATGATTTGTCATGAAATTACACTTGAGGTGAATCTGGGGTCCCCAAGACTTATTCGGGCTCTCCTTCCAAAAAAATTAAGAAGTCTGACTGGCTCCCTACGAAAAAAAGTAAAGATCAAGCCCTGAAAAGGATATCTGTATAAAGTGTTCATGACAATATAAAAATAATCTGAAAAGAGTTAAAATAGATCAGCACTCAGAAAGCATGGGGCTTTAGGCCACCAGAAAGATCATGCTTTATTCACCAAAGCTCACCCCTTTGTTAGTGTGGAATTTCTTGTTACTTGAATTTACTGGACAATTGAATTCTAGGTGATTTTTTTTGCCAAATATTAATAATATTAAAAGAACATTGCACTGGCTGAATTTTTATTCTTGACAGTGTCACACATTGCCTTTAAACATCTTCTCTTTACAGATTCGTAATAAAGATTTGTTTCCATACATGCAATTCCATCTGTGCATGAAATTCAATGTAAAAAGCAGGATTTAAGGCAGTCACCCCCTGTTTTTTAATATTTCTGCCCAAATTAAGAGAAAACAAAAGTTTTGGGTTGGGCAATGACATTTTTTTTATGGGGGGGGGGGGGTAAATGTTAGTAGGAATTTGATGCTTTAGTGTAGTACACTTACTTATTTTCTTAATTTACAAACAGCTTACAATGTCTCTCAGTGCTGGCATTAAAATTTGTCAACATTTTCCTGAAATGAGTTTCCTAGGGGTCTTTTTCTCTATATCGTTACCACATGATCCTGCCAATATAAATAAATGTGGTATGACTGCTGTAGTAAAGCCAACCACACTACTTCATTGAGGTTTTGTTGGCCAAAATCCAGAGGCCATTGCTTGGGCAAAATTGCCTCAGACATGAGAGATACAAGCAGCAACAGTTTCATTATCAGTAGTTTAATCCATCTAAGTTTAATAGAGAAACAGTTCAATTATTTTACATAATAAGTATAATTAGCTAGTTTAATTAGTTTAACTTTCTATTAAAGAGGTTTGCAAGCCCCACCCCACCTCTAAAATAGTTTCCTCAACCAAGAGTCCCTGAGAAATGGCTGACATACATGTGTAAACTGTCCTTCTGTTCTTTTTTTCCATTTATCAAATGCACATTTTGCAATGTCTTACCCAACATATTGATACAATGTAGATCGATCTTTCAAAGCAATACACTTTCGGAGAAAAAGTTGCATCTTGGAAAATTCTGCTTATTTTAACATTCACTCTTCATATTGATGTGTTCTACATGACTCTGACTCTCGGGGATCCTAATTAAAGCCACATGTACTTGAGCTCTAACATAAATTTATATTTTGCTGCCGAATGCATGATATCTACTGGAAGAATGATGACA
Organism: Temnopleurus reevesii; assembly: GCA_036244855.1. Taxonomy (NCBI): domain Eukaryota; kingdom Metazoa; phylum Echinodermata; class Echinoidea; order Temnopleuroida; family Temnopleuridae; genus Temnopleurus; species Temnopleurus reevesii. The sequence goes on along the minus strand of BQKZ01006865.1, from coordinate 20,616 downwards.
TATCACCACCTCCCCAATCAGATAATTGAGATGCCAAGAATGACTGACTAGAGATAACTCAAGGGCTTATGGAGATACATATTGTTTACATCGGATATGATATTCAGCATAAAAAACCGAGATGTAGTATCCAAGCATAGACCCTAAATGGTACAATGTAGATCAATACATGAAGTCAATACACTTTCTGAGAAAAAGTTGCTTCTTGGAAAATTCTACTAAATGTAAGATTTCCCTCTCATGTTGATGTGTTCTTCATGCATCTGACTCTCGGGTTTCTAATTGTACTTGAATTGTTTTGCTGCCAAATGCATGATATCTACCTGAAGAATGATGACATATCACCACCTCCCTAATCAGATAATTCAGATGCCTAGAATGACTGACGTGAGATAACTCGAGGGCTTTTGGAAATACATAATGTTTATATGGGATATGATATTCAGATTCAAAAGCTAAGAAGTAGTGTGCAGGCAGATACCCAATCCAGGCAGCTTATTTAGTTCAGCTCTTCAAAAGTCGGGGTGTTCATTTAACACAAACTCCATTATGTGTTCGTTTACCTCAAACACCACTTACAATGAAGTGTTCATTTACATGTAGTACCAACACTGCTTGACTTTCATTTAACACAAATACCACTTTAGTGGTCAATTAACACCATTTGCTTGGTGTTCATAATGTGCAACTCCACAGTGTTAAATAGTTAACACCAATGGCGAACCAATACAAACACCTGAATGGTAGACTATATAATTATAAAGTAGTATTCTTGACATTATGAACTATTAAAGTCAGTGTCCAATTTGACATCCTGGTATTTGCAGTTAACTTCTATAGTAGTATCAATAACTTTGAAGTAAAAGAAGAGCTTGAGCTTCCGATCTTAGCAGAATCTTAATCATAAGCAAATGACAGAGAAATGAAGTGAATTAAGTATATAGAAAAAGCTCACCCAGGAGGTCGAGAGAAAGAAAAGAACAGGATGTGAGGGGCAGCCAATCACAGAGCAAGGAGGGAAGAATAAAGGAACTCCAACATTCAAACATTAAAAAAACATTTTGATTATTCGTCCAATCCACAACCTTCGTTCTTTAATACATTCTTCTCGTGTTGTCCAAAATCATCAAATTGGTGTTGAATAATTGTTTTTTTAATTTCTTTTTATTTTAGAGTGTTGCAGTTTTCATACCCATCCCATATCATCTTTTCTAATTAAATGAATTCTACAACGTTAATCAAGTGAAAACTCCAATCTAATTTACAATTATCTCCCTTGTACTCCGTAATTACTGCATTGTGATCCACAAAGTTCATCCCACTGATAATAATTGATGCCAGTATTGAATTCTAATTCATCAACTTTTTGCTTTGCTAATTGACAAAAGTACATGCCAATACATGTACGTACTTTAGGCCTATATCCAGTGAACATGCATTCGTGTTCTATATTTTTGAGAGAGAGCTTTTATTAGTTAGGGGGAAATTGTTTGGATGCCCACCAATGCCATTTTCTTAAGGAAAAAAAAAGAATCTGTTTGTCAGAAAAAGTTATTTTAAATTTAATTTTTTTCAGACACATTTCAGTAATTTTATGGGAAAATAATGATTAGAAGGGGATGAAAAGCCAACAAGCATCTGAAAATGTCTTTTCAGGATGGTGTTTCACCGAGATAAGAAAGACTTTACGCACGACTTTACGTTCGACTGGTACCCCTTCTTGTGCGTAATAATTCATAATAGTGCGCGCATTTAGCGCAAGAATTGATACCAGTCGAACGTAAAGTTGTGCGTAACTTTAAGAACGACTTGGTGAAACACCTCCCAGGTCATATTTCACATGTTTCATGATTTTACTGTGATTTTTCAATTTTCGAGAAAAGCAAAAAAATTTCAGGTCGGGCTATTTTCAAAAGGTTGGTCGGTTGAGGGCATCCAAACAAATTGTTTTGGGCGGCAGAATGCAGTGGAGTGCCAAAAAGAGAGGCCTCTGTCACACGCCTTTATTAGAGAGTTCCCATTGTGTAGTGAGAACAAGCAGATTTAGTGGAAAATGAATATTGATTGAAATCTGCGGTTTTGAGTACACACTCATTTGACTATGCCACTGATTCTGCGAGTGTACACAATGGGGGCAGATCTCGCTAATTAATGGGTTTTTATGAGAATCAATTGATTGCTTATGTACGGCTGTGTTTACTTTTCGACTGGAAAGTGCTTCCATTATCTCTGCCAATTGAGTTTGACTAAAAAATATTCATAACTATGACTGGTATTTTGTTTATTTGTTTGTTTTGTATTTAAAGGAAAATTATATTCTCTTTTAAACAAAGGTGTTTTTTTTATATGAGTCATACATGTATATTAAAGGGGATGTAGCCAATTGAATTATTATATTACAATATGATTTTCAAAGCTCTTTTTTTTATTGTCACAATATAGACCATCAAGATTGATTTTGTTTAGGCAAGCACGTACATTTACATTTGACCTGTGGGATGATTCAGTTTCATTCAATTTTATTTATGCTATTAAAAACTGAAACCTTGTTTTGGTCTTCTGAAGAGTAGGGTACAGGTGTTTTTTTTTTGTAATTGAGGGCTATTTAAACTCAAATTTCATGTAGGCCTACAGCTTTATAGAATTTTTTTAGAATTTTGTGCATAACTCATTTATGTCTGCTCGTCAGACAAATATTCAAATATTCAAATATGGGAATGTTTAGAAATGCCTATTCAGCCCCCCCCCCCCCACCTTTTTAAATAGCTCGGAGATCCCCATCATATGTACTCGTACAGAAAATGAGTACATGTATAGAATTATATCTGTATGTGGATCAGTTCCCTCAACTGTCGATCGGACTTGACACTGACTGTAAACCACTCAGGAGATTCAACGATCATAGATCATAATATCAGTGTCAATTAGTGAGCATGCCCGTCCTGGTTAGGGTTTAATGCACTGCCCTATTATGGCTCCATGGAGATGGGTTTATTCAGGCTGCTCTAAACTGATGCTTCGTGAAATTATGGTCTTATTTCAGAGTGAGATCATGAAAATGAGATGAAGTCCTGCAGTGTACAGTATGGACAGAATATGGACAGAAAGAAAGTTTACTGCTTCTCGCAATGTCCCACCAAAGCCTATGAAAAACGCATGCATATTCGATGGACTATAAAGTGGGATAATGTGAACTGTATTTCTGTCCATACTGTGCATATTATTTTTGTAAAGATATTCATCTCGATAGATCTTTTAAATATATGAAACAAGATGTATTCATTTAATGACAGAATGTACATGAGGTAAAAATTAAAAATTGAATGATGCAACTTCTCAACAAAAGTGAGAGTAAACATGATAACAATTACTTACACTCATCTGTTCACTTGTGATGAAAGCCTTGAATTTATGTGGAAATACACCTCATGCAAAGCAATTGGCACCTCTGCATTTTCCATCCCTTCATATAGCACAGGCCTACATGTATATGAACGTACAAAGAAAACACAATGAAGGTAACTTGTAGGGCTACATCGTGAAAATCTGGTGCATCATTTTTCACAATACCATAGAAAGGGGGTGTACAGGGACACCAAGATGATCAGGGACAAAACTTTAAGAGAAAAGTTTTAATATACTCATTTGCTTTTGATTGTTTGTTAATATTCCCTTAGATTGACTTGTGTACATGTATTTAATAACAGGTACTGTGAGAAGAAGGGACAAAGAAGTTGGACAAAGAAAACCACTTCCATTTAAGCATTCACAATAGCTAATACACACTCAAGGAACTTCCTCCCCTGTCATTCTGTAGGGAAAGGTGGAGCACATGTGATATATCAGGGCGCTACAAACCCACTTGCCCGCATGCCCAGGGCAACAAAATTGAGCTGTCGGGCAAGTAAATGAAATCGTCACTTGCCCAAAAGGGTAAGTAGCAGTTTTATACTAGTTTTCCTCTCCTTGTGCAGCTTGGCATTGACCATCAATTTTGGGCAAGACAAAGTTTTGTTTGGGCGAGTGATTTGAAAACTTGGTTGTCCGACTGGGCAGGAGGTGTAAAAAATTCTTGTAGCATCCTGCATATGTTCAGTGAATAAACAGGGAAGCAACTTTCTTTTGTTTTCATGAATCTTGTGAAGGCTTGAATTAAATTGGTTACTTTGTCCAATTTATTTGTCCCTGTTGCTCACACTGAGGGTCCTTCCAGTGATCCATTGATCCTTCTGCTCCCTTCCCATAAGAAAGGATCCTTCAAATTCCTCCAAGTCTCTGAGTTGGTTCCACCTCCCTCCATGTTTGCTTACGATATACCGTTTAAGCATTCACAATAGCTAAATACACACTCAAGGAACTTCCTCCCCTGTCATTCTGTGGGGGAAATGTGGAACTTATGTGACACATGTTCAGTGAATAATCAAGGAAGCAAATTTCTTTTGTTTCATGAAACTTGTGAAGGCTTGAATTTAATTGGTTACTTTGTCCGATTTCTTTGTCCCTTTGCTCACACTGAGGGTCCGTCCAGGGATCTATTTATCCTTCTGCTCCCTTCCCATAAGAAAGGATCCCAAGTATCTAAGTAGGCTCCACCC